>JAJOZX010001364.1:232500-247500 GCA_023014485.1 Bathynomus jamesi | reverse complement strand
GCAACAGTTTCTACGGCAGGAGGGACTTGTTCCTCGGAGATGGACTTCATCTTAATGACGTTGGAGCTGCGCGTTTAGGAAGACTATTTCATAATACTGTCTCTTCTTTTCAGGCTGCCGTAACTCGAACGGTCCCAGTGTAAATTCCACAAATTTCCCCTGTGCTCGCGAAGGTGTCGCAATTACAAACAATTTGAAGGTTCTATCCTTAAATGCTCGTAGCCTACGAAATAAAATAAACGAATTTTTTTCTTTAATTGCTTGTAAAGACTATGATGTAATTGCGATAAATGAATCGTGGCTTAGCACTGAAACACGTGACTTTGTAGGGGAGTATCAAATTAGAGGTTATAGATTTTTTGTTAAAAACACAATAGGTAGACGAGGAGGCGGTTATTTTGTATATCAAACATAATATTGCGAACGTTATAGAAGTAAAGCACACAATTCCAGAACCAATAGATTCGACTGTAGCAGAATTTAAATTGAACGATTTCAAACTTCTTGTTGCGGTTATATATAGGCCCCATAATCAAACAGCTGATACGGACGAAGCGTTATATCGTGAACTAAAGAGAATAATAGGTAGTGAGCAGGCTTTAGTTATGGGTGACTTTAATTGCGCCAACGTGAATTACGATACAATGCAGGGAGACGCGGAAGGTAATCGTTTAGTTAATTTTCTCGAGGATAGCTTTCTTATTCAAAAGGTTGGGAAACCTACGAAGTTGGACAGTATTTTAGATTTAGTAATAAGTACGGATGATAGGCTAATTACTGATCTTCAAGTAATAGAACCGTTAAGCAATAGCGATCACAATATGGTAGAGTTTGTCCTGTCAGTAAGTCACTGGAAACCAACTAACTCGACTAAAATTCCTAACTTCCAAACGTAATGGGGAACTCCAACGCAAAACTAATGTGGGAATCGTTTGAAACAGTATTTAGGACTGTAAATGAGGAATGTGTACCGTACAAAATTAAGCGTGCGAAAGTAAATAACAAGCCCTTGTGGTTTACTTCTAGAGTAGGAAACATTACAAAGCGTAGAGATAGGTCTTATTGGCTACATAAGTGCGATAAAGACAATTTGTGGTTACGAAACAACTACATATCTCTAAGGCGTGAAGCGAAAAGTGTAATAAAAGAGTCCAAGCGTGAATTTCAAGTCTCCATAGCTCGTGACGGTAAAGAAAACCCCAAGCGATTCTTTCAATACGTCAATAATAGAAATCCAGTAAAAAGTGTCTTGGGGCCGTTGAAAAATGTAAAGGGAGATCTAGTTTCTGAAAACAAGGAAGTGGCTACCTTGCTAAAGGAATTCTTTACGTCCGTTTTTACTATAGAAAATGTAACGAATATCCCTACGGTCATAGACATAATACCTTTTGATAATGGTAACAGTTTGGATAATATTGTGGTTAGTGAAGGGGAAGTAATGCGCTATATTGATAAAATGAAAACGCGTAAATCACCGGGGCCGGATTCCATATATCCCATACAACTAAAAGAATTAAAAGATAGCATTGTTGTGCCGCTAACAAAGATTTTTAATGCGTCTATTTCTGAGGGGTGCGTACCAGATAATTTCAAGTTAGCAAACGTAACACCTATCTTTAAGAAAGGCGATAAAGGTGCGGCGGGAAATTATAGGCCAATCAGTTTAACGTCTGTTGTAGTTAAGCTACTGGAATCAATAATTAGGGATCGTGTAGTCGAACACTTACAATTGCATACACTAGTGAGAAATACGCAGCACGGTTTTAGGCGAAACATCTTGCTTAACTAATCATTTGGAATTTTTCCAAAGCGTGGTTGACATTTCGATAGACATCGGGCGGATGTAGTATATTTAGATTTTCAAAAAGCGTCTCACACAGTGCAGCACAAAAGACTCATTGGAAAAACTAAGGCCCATGGAATCAGGGGTGTAGCAATAAATTGGCTAGAAGAGTTGTTGCGATGTAGGAAACAGAGGGTGGTCGTTGATGGAGCGGAGTCGTGTTGGGCTAATGTAGCGAGTGGCGTTCCTCAGGGTTCTGTATTGGGCCCCTTGCTTTTTCTTATATATATTAACGATTTAGATGTCGGCCCAGTCAGTACAGTTTCAAAGTTTGCGGATGA
The DNA here is from genome assembly GCA_023014485.1 of Bathynomus jamesi. Lineage (NCBI taxonomy): Eukaryota > Metazoa > Arthropoda > Malacostraca > Isopoda > Cirolanidae > Bathynomus > Bathynomus jamesi. The sequence goes on along the minus strand of JAJOZX010001364.1, from coordinate 245,376 downwards.
CACGAAGCTGGGTGGTAGGGCGATTAATGACGAAGATAGAGGTAAAATCCAGGAAGATCTGAATAAAATCGTTGATTGGTCAGTGACATGGGAAATGAGATTTAACGTCCATAAGTGCAAAATTTTGCATATAGGTTCGCGTAACGGTAATTTTGTGTATAGTATGTCAGGGAAAGAGTTAACAACGTAGAGCAGGAAAAAGATTTAGGAGTTATAGTCACTGGTGATTTAAAAGTAGCGAAACAAAGTACAGCAGCGGTCAATAAGGCGAACAAAGTGTTAGGTTTTACAGCTCGGAATTTTGAGTACAAATCGCGCAATATTATAGTTCCTCTTCATAAATCATTAGTTAGACCCCATTTGGAGTACGCGGTTCAATTTGGGATCCGCATATGCGCAAAGATATAGACAAAATCGAAAGAGTTCAAAGACGAGCAACTAAGATGATTCCGTCACTTAGGTCAAAGTCGTACGAGGATATGCTTAAGGAGTTAAAATTGACTACACTCGAGACTCGGAAGCTAAGGGGTGATCTGATCCAGGTGTTCAAAATTATGAATGGGTTCGATAACGTAGAGAGATATAGCTTTTTCGAAATATCTCAATATAATAGGACTAGAAATAACGGGTGTAAGTTGACAAGTAGAAGGTTCGAGACAGCAGTTGCCAAAAACTTTTTAACGCATAGAATAGTAAATAGCTGGAATAGTTTGCCGGTAGAAGTAATTAGTAGCACTTCTATAAACATGTTTAAAAATCGATTAGACAAATATGTTGATAGATTGGGTATAGTTTAAGGTAGTAAAATTAAGGCTTTGTGGTGATAGATCCCACAGCTCAACACAAGTGTTGTGGGATATAGGGAGGCAGCATCTTGGGTTAGGGGATACTCTCTGTCCTTACACACCCCATTTGAAGAGATTCCTCTGCCGAGCGGTGCCCCCCATAGTACTGTGAGGTATTGACAAACTCATGATCTTCACTTGCCCCACAAACACCTTTAAATGGGAGACCCAAAATGGGTGCACACACACATTTCTATATTACTGTACAGTCTTTACAGCCACAGCTACACCTTTCCTCCTAAGTATATATATTGTAATGTATATGGTTGTAAATTCTGACTTTGTCCGCAATCGATATGGACCGTGACTTATTTTTCGTTGGCAAGGTACTAGTATTGATGGATACCGTAGTGAAATTCACTGGATTCTTTGGGTCTGATATATTTGCATGTCGGTTATAAATAGATATAGAATGTAACATATTTGTGGATAGTAGTCTATTATGACTTGATCCTCTGGATCCAGAGATTCTATCTTTAGTTGTAAATCGATAATTAATTAGTTTTTAATTGATAATTATTTAGTTTTAAAAAAATTGGTCGTTCTGAATGTACAGTAGGGTGGATCACTTTTCACTTTTTTTTAAAAATTATAGCTGGTCAAAGTTTTTCCCATTATTTGGTTCAGTGGAAGTACACTGACACCATTTTTACCAAAATCGATCAATATTTAGGGGTCGCGCATCGATCTTGAAAATTTCAATTTTGGAAATTTGGCCAAATTGACAATTTTACTGAATAAAGATAAATCATCAAATGACCATATTTTCTGAATCCTCTCAGTGAAAAATCCTCTCAGATACTTGCCAAGTTGATCGGACAAGTGGTTTAGAAGTTACACTCACCTAGAAATAACATTAAAATTTAAAATACCGTATTTGTCCCCCGTTATGGACGTAATCATAGCATCAGTAGCTGGCGCATCCTAAAATCCCAATTACACACACACGCTATGTCTATGACCAATATTTTTACTAATCAGTTTGCTTTTTACAGATCAACTGTGTCAATTGATTCTTGTTTGATAATCTAGACTTTAGTACAATGGATAAACTGTTAACAACCAGGAGTGGGAAGACTCTGAAAGTTACTTATTCTGGAAAAGAGAAAGCAGCAACAACAGCACCACCTTCTCTAAGGTCAGCCACGGATGTCGTCTTAATTGGTCAGCCATCTTCCTCGATCGGTGGTGCCAAATTGCCAACCACCCATCAAGTTCTCCAGTACTTCTTCTATGCCAAGCAGGAAACTACTGACAGGAAGGCCGCCGTAAAAGACACGGTGGCCAATGTTCTGGCATTTTGGAACATGACACGTATAAAGACGATCACGAGGCGTAACTGCGAAAGAAAACTGGAGTTACTGTGGGAAGAGTGGCGCTCGCTGCAGAAGAGCAAGATGAGACAGTGACGCGGAAAAAGGCAGGGAGAAGTTTTCAGAAAATCTGAACAAGCTCTGGGACATCGCAGCTCCCGATGCTATTGAAGAGATACAGAAAAGTCGACTGCTCTCAGACAACAAACAAGAAGATATTAAATTTTATGAGGATCAACGAGGCCTGCGCCAGGCAACAATGAGTGGGAATGATAAAGTGTTCGTTGTCAAGAGAAAACGGCAACTCTCAAGACAACAATCTCGTGACGAGCCAGGCACCTCAAAAACGAAATTAGGAACCGAAGCTGAGAGCGACGATGAATCTATAGAAAGCAGATCATCGAGCAACTCCGAATCACAGCTAGAACCACCATACCGACAGCCGAGAGAATCAACTGTATCAATCAGCCTTCCTCACCGCATCCTCAATGCACCGGCTGTTATTAAAGTGGCTGATCGCTTCCGGATGTCCAATAATCAGGTGTGTGTGTATCAGTAATGATCTTTCCTTGACAAAGATATAATAGACGTAACGACGGAAAATTTAGTGATTATTTTGTCACATAAAAACCATACGCATCCTTGTCAATTTCCTTTTAATTTCGCACATAGGTGGCAAGTGTCGTGGTGGCAGTCCTACGTTCGGCAAATCCCCCCGCAGACCTGGACAAATTCAGTATCTCGAAGTACACGTCTCGCCGTGGAAGAGTGGCACATCGTTGTGAAGTGTCGACAGCTGTGCAGAAATCCTTCGTATCTCCGAGGCATGCTGTCGTCCACTGCGACGGTAAAGTAATCAAAGTCAGTTTTGCCCTCACCGTGGACGACAGTGAATTAACATGTTCCAGTGACGACAGTGGATTGACATATTCCAGTGGACGATAATGGATTGGCATGTATGACATACGTTTCAGGACTCTCTTGGATCATTGGAGCACCGCCAGGCGATTCTCATCTCCGGAGCTCCCCAATGCACAGAAGGAAAGTTGCTGGCCGTTCCGACTGTTGCTGACGGCACCGGTCTGTCCCAGGCCCAGGCGACCTTTCGTGCTCTCAAAGACTGGGGATGCGAGAACAACGTGATTGGACTGTGCTTCGACACAACTTCCTCCAATACGGGGAGGGTGCAGGGTGCAATGGTCCGGCTGGAGAACATGCTTGGTAAACCGCTTTTCCAGCTGGGCTGTCGCCATCACGTTATGGAGCTCATCGTGGGGGCAGTGGTCATCACCGCGTTTGGAAGAACCACAGCACCAACTGAACCTTTGTTCCAGTATCTGAGAAGGTGAATTTCAAGTCTAAGGCGCATTTGTTTTCTCCAATGATTTTTTGCCTTCAGAGCAATTGAGATATCAGCGTCCTTCTACTAATGATGTTAATAGCAGTCGAAAAGGGAAACTTCAGTCGTTTTCATGCAATATTTTCATAACTCCCCTTTCAGGTGGGACAAGCTCGACCTCTCGACTTATCGCGAGCTGGAGATCGAGCATTTGGCGGAGGTGACGTGGCTGATGGAGCTCCGAGATGAGGCAGTCAAGTTCCTCGGCACCGCTTCTGGTCTTGTCAGAGAAGACTACCGAGAAGTGGCGGAGATTACACTCCTGGTACTCGGGGCCCAGCCACGTCGTGGCACACACTTCATGCGCCCAGGAGCCTACCATCATGCGAGGTGGATGGCCAAGGTTGGTATTTTGAATTAGAAGTTAAATATTGTATTGCCTTCTGCAAACAGCCATTTGAAGTCCCTACCAGAAAAAAATAAGAAATAATTTACCATTAAACAAACTTATATGGAGTGGTATCGGTATTTATACATCACAGTGCGTATTCGTTTCAGATCATCTACTACAAGAAGCTCCTGATGTTCAGCGGTCAGCTGGAGTTCGACGACGAGCTGGTACAGAAACTTCAGAGAGTGGTACTATAATTTAATTCAGAGCTGGGCACTTGCGTTTTTTTTTGCGGTACTGCGGTACTGCGGTACTACCGTGTTGGTCGGTACCGCGGAAAGTACCGCGGGAAATTTGAATGCGGTAGCGGTACTGCTGTACTTTCAGCGATCCTTTGCGGTACTGCGTTATGCGGTACCGGTTTGGTAGTGCGGTAGTAGTACCGCAGTACCGCAAAAAAACGCGCAAAAAAACGCAAGTGCCCAGCTCTGGACTACTATTTACTGCACTCCTCTACGCACCTGCCTGGCTGGCGGCTCCTGTCGCAGCTGATGCCCCGCTGAATGACCTTGTGTTGTACCAACGTCTTCTGCAGTACAGGGCTGTGGATCGCGACATTGCAGAGGCTTCACTGGCAGTGATCAGGCGGCAATTGTGGTATTTGAGGCCTCAGACCGTCGTTTTCGCCCTCTGCAGTGACAAAGTGGAAGACACTGTGAAGCACGAGATGGCAAAGAAGCTGTGCCGCCTCGCTGTGCCGGAGGACCACGTATGACAACGTCTCGGTTGATGACACGACGCGCCTTCCGGACCTGATCGATGAGTCATCGTGGTTCGTGTTCACAGGCCTGCAGGTGTGCGCGTCTACGTGGCTCACTCTGCCGGTGAATAAGTGGGATCAAGATAAGAACTACTGTGATCTGAAGAATGTCATCTCGCATCTGAAAGTTACCAATGACGTGGCAGAGAGAGGGATAAAACTGATAGAAGATTACGCGAACACTGTCACAAAAGACGAGTCACAGCTGCAGGGTCTTCTTCAGCTCGTGGAAAAGAGCCGGAAAGAACTCGGTGACTTCAAGAAGTCGTCACTTGCCAAGATGACGACGCGCAGAGGGAAAGGGAGTTAGCAGAGAGTACATGGCGCACTAGGGTGTGTCGAATTTTTCAACTTTCAAATTCCAAATATGAGGGGTGCTAAAAAGTTGCAGCATGACTTAGGAATTCTAAAGATATTTTTGTTAATTTAATATAATTTAGTTTTGCTTGGTAAAAAGCTACATAAAAATAGTGACTTTTTTGACGTTTTTGTGGAATTATATAATAATTATTATATTAATAATTATATATGCTGTATAATATAATGCACTGCTGTTTTTGCTTATTTCACAGGTTGAAATATATTCATCAGTGTGCTGAAGATTACTTGTCCGTCAGTGCTACCATCCTAACCAGTGGGAATTGACCTACAATGGCTTCTAAAAGGAGGACAAGACTGGGGACATTCACACATATGAGCAACCTAATTGGAACTGGTAGAGAGTTGTTGCCCTCTGAACTCCCAACTCTGCGAGACGTTCTGAAATATGGGCTACTGCTAAGAGAACAAAGTGGTGAGGATGTGAGAAACTACCCAGCAGCCAGTCTTGCAAAGGACATTTACCCTAAAGTGCTTGAAAAGTGGGAACGAGCAAACAGTTCTTTTGTAGCCCCCGTTGTAAATTCACGAGTCACAATCTTAAACAAGATCCAAGAGAGCTGGGAGCAGGCCAAAAACATATCTCTTGGGAGAGGAAAGCTACATGTTAAAGAGGCTTTCATTGCAAAACTTGACAAGCTTTTTGACATCCTCAATTGCAAGTGTAAAATTGTTCTCTGCTCTGAATTTGGCTGCCTTGCAGATGCTGGTTGCAAAAACGAAACTCACATTAACTGTACATGCCCTAGGGAGATGAAGATCCCTGTGAAGGAACTTGCTTTCATTAAAGGTCAGTGAGACAAGTCTGGTTCTACTGGACCACATCAGATTGGCTTGCCAGATCAACCTGAGCACAACAGACAAGTCAAAAAGCAGAAGCGGCAAGAAGACGAAAGAAGAAGGCTTGCTGAATATAAGCAGACAAGTAAGCAGGATGTTTCAATGCCATCAAATGAAATAATTTTCTCTGATGATGAAAATGAATAACAAATAGCTGATGCTCAAGATGGAAAGGATGGAAGTTATGAAGTGACATTAGAAATACCAAGCACGTCTTCAACTTCTAATAAAAAGCCAGAGTACAACACATTAGAAATACCTAATGTTGCTATGCATAGCATCAGATATGGTGTTGGCCTGCGTGCCACAGCTGCCTTTATGGATGCTGGCTTGATCACTGAAGAAGACAAGAGACTTGTAGTTGATCACAATAAAGTGAAGAGGGCCCAAGAAAAAGTTATGAGATCCCTGGATCAGGAATTTGATGATCTTTGTAAGAAGGGTGAAACTGACTGCATCTTCTTTGACGGCCGTCAAGATACAACTAAAGTTATGCTGAAAGCAGACAATTCAGATCGTCAGTTCCCCAGCATCATCAAAGAAGAGCATTATTCTGTGTGCAGTGAGCCAGGTGGAAGATATCTCTACCACTTCACTCCTGAGAAAGGCTCAACGAGAAAAAACCTGCTGAAGTTATTGCTGATAATCTTGTAGATTTCATGAAGAAGGGCATTGATTAAAGCCTGCAGGCCATTGGAGGTGATTCTACAAATGTTAACACTGGCTGGGAGGGTGGTTCCATGCATTGGGTAGAGGTCAAGCTTTGCCGTAAGCTGATCTGGTTGGATTGTGCCCTCCACACTAACGAGTTACCCCTGCGACACTTGATCACAGCACTGGATGGGAAGACCTTGTCTAACAACAAGTGGACAGGTAACATTGGCAAGATGCTAGACACTGCAACCGAACTTGAAATTGATCCTTCATTCACCAAACTCTCAATTGGAGAGCCTCTTACTTCACTGAGTGACAATGTCGTAAAGGATCTCTCTACTGATCAAGCGTACGGGTATAGGATCACACAGGCCATAAGGACAGGAGAACTTCCCACAGATCTGGCCCTTCTTGAAATTGGTCCAGTGAGCCATTCAAGGTGGTTGACAACAGCAAACAGGCTTTGTCGCATATGGGTTTCAAAACATGGCCTTAAAGGCAAAACCCTCAACAACTTAAGACTGATAGTGGAATACATTGTTGGTGTGTACTACCCCTGTTGGTTCAACATCAAAGTAAAACACTCTTGGGTGGAAGGCCCACGCCACATCTTGTTTCAGCTGCGGCTAGTTAGGCTGCAAAAGAAGGCTGTAGTGGATGCTGTTTTGCCAACCATCAAGCGCTCAGCATGGTATGAATTCAGCGAAATGATAATCCAGACACTCTTGTGCTCAGAAGACAGTGAGGAGAGGAGAGCTGGTGTCCAAAAGATTGTTGACATGAGGGGTGGAGATGATGACACACTTGGAGATCTTTCTGTACGTCCCAGGAAGACACCTTCCACCAACCCCAGTGCTTCTTCCGTGTTGGAGCTGACAGACTGGTCTGACGGGGTATTTGAACCTCCTTTGACATGTAAACTGACTACAGCGGAAGTAAAGAAGTTCTTTGACAAGCCTATACAAGTTCCACAGTGGCCCTGTCATACTCAGTCAATAGAGAGGTGTGTGAAACAACTCACAGAGGCAGCAGGCAGGGTGTATACACATGAGAAACGTGAGGGCTACAGTATGTCAGATTTTATTATGCAAGTCAGTGTTTTCACAATAAAATTGGTATTAACCAACCGATATTGGTAAAATTTTCAGGATATATTTATGTTTATATGATAAATATACCCTGTGAATTTCAGCTTAGTATAATATCTATCCTTATCAAAGATATTGATAATAACTTGTTTTGGGGTTGTGAGATTTTATTATGCAACTCGAGGGTTGTTCATCATATTGTAAATAAATGTATATAATAGTATAGTTATTGATATTTATTTTTCAATTTCAGATATATAAAGATTGCCATGGGCCGTAAGAAATACATAAACTCAAAAGAGAAACAAGACATTGTAAAATTATTGAGTGATGGGAACACAACATTGGAAATTGCAAAAAAGTTGAACAGAGATCACAGAACAATCAGAAAAGAAATTGAAAACATTGGAAAGATAAGAACAAGGAAACAAACTGGCTTTAAGAATGTCACAAAAAGAGATTTGAGAAAAATTAAAAGGATAATAAGCAAGAAAAGTGGATTGACCAGCAAGGAAATATTTGAAGGAGCTGGTGTTGCGAATGTAAATAGAGAGAAAAGATGCAGAATATTAAGAACAATGGCTAAAGACATGAAAGCAACCAAACTACCACCTTTAAGTAAACATCACAAAGAAAAACTTGTAAGTTGGGCAAAAAAGTACATGGAAACTGATTTCTCAAAAGTAATTTTTAGTGATGAATGTAGAGCTACATTGGATGGCCCTGATGTCTGGGCTAGAGGTTGGGTCCTTCATGGAAATAGTCAACCAACACGACTTAGAAGACAATAAGGGGGAGGTGGAGTAATGTTTTGGGGTGGTATTGTAGGCGGCAGTAAAATTATAGGACCCTTCAAAGTTGATGATGGTGTCAAGATAAATGCAGAGAATTATTGTAAGTTCTTGGACAAGACGTTTTTTGACTGGTACAGGTCACAAACAAGAGGCTTTAAGCTAAAGAGTATATTCATGCAAGACAATGCTCCTTCACATTCTGCAAAGCTGACTATTGCCCACCCTGCCAAAAAAAGTTTCAAAGACAACAAATTAATGGAATGGCCCCCAGCCTCTCCAGATATTAATCCAATAGAAAACTTGTGGTCCATCATTAAAAGAGATGTATATGAGAATGGAAAACAATACTCAAGCAAAAAAGATCTCTGGGAAGCAATAAAAACTGCTGCAAGTAATGTCAAAGCCGAAACAGTAGAAAAGTTAACAAAATCAATGGATGAAAGACTGATCAAGGTTATAGAATGTCAAGGAGCCCATATTAACATGTAAAATAATATATTGTGTTAATTGTGTTATGTTAATATATGTATTGTGTTTCTGTGGCCTATATCTTTTGAATTTACTTATAAATAAAAATTTATGTTGCACTTAGTTTGTTTGCATAATAAACTCTCACAACCCCAAAACAAGTTATCAATATCTTTGATAATGATAGATATTATAAGCTGAAATTCACCGGGTATATTTATCATATAAACATAAATATATCCTGAAAAATTTACCAATATCGGTTGGATAATACCAATTTTATTGTGAAAACACTGACTTGCATAATAAAATCTGACATACTGTATATCAGAGGCCAAGAAGCAAGTCGGCGGCTGATGTCCAAGAACGAATCAAAGCAAGACTTGATGAAACTTCGTTTAAATATTTTTTTTTACTGATGAAATTACTTTCTAATGTTGTTTTATGATTACAAGGATATGTTTTATGATTACTAGGATATGTTTTATGCAGAGAAACTAAAATTTTTATAGCATTACCTGACATTTTGAGAAGCTAAAATTAATAAATGTTGTTTTCCGAGAGCAATTTATGTGCTTTTTAATCAAACGTAGATTTACCAAGCTAGGTGTTGAGCAATCACAAAAATAATAGCAGATTTGAATTCTTCACATCCAAAAACATTTTTAAAACCCCTCAGTGAAAGAATTGGCAAAAATTAATTTTCACCTCCCAAATTGACACACCCTAATGGCGCACTCCTTAAGATGACGTGTTCTAACCACGATTCATACAGTTTTTTAATCTAGTTAGGGGCACCGGAGAAAGTGCCTTTAGTGATATCGGTAAACCGTTTCAATACAAAATACATTTGATCTTTCCTTATTCGTTTTATCTTATCCTAAAAAGGAGACAATGGCAGACAGCATATGGAGGTACGGGGACAAATACGGTATTTTAAATTTTAATGCTATCTCAAGGTGAGTAGAACTTCTAAAACACTTGTCCTATCAACTTGGTAAGTATCTGAGAGGATTTCTTTCACTGAGAGGATTCAGAAAATGTGGTCATTTGATGATTTATCTTTATTCAGTAAAATTGTCAATTCGGCCAAATTTCCAAAATTGAAATTTTCAAGGTCGATGCGCGACCCCTAAATATTGATCGATTTTGGTAAAAATGGTGTCAGTGCACTTCCACTGAACCAAATCATGGGAAAAACTTTGACCAGCTATAATTTTTTTTAAAAAGGTGAAAAGTGATCCACCCTAATGTAGAGGCAGTTGTTACATAAATTTCTTATGTTCTTGTGGTTCGGAACCCACGTAAAATTGTAGGTCCCCTCCGCCACCACGGAGGACATACACAATACACAATTACGAACACAGTTATATAGACCAGCCATGAGTGGATCCTAGGGTCTTTGTTGGTCTGAAACATTATATATATACATATATGTATACATATATACACACATATATTATACATATATATATATATATATATATATATATATATATATATATATATATATATACATATATATATATATATACTGTATATATATATATATATATACATATACACATATATACATATATATATATATACACACACATACATATATATTATATATATATACACACATATACATATATATATATATAACACATATATACATACAAATATATACATATATATATATATATATACATATATACACACATATATATATATTACACATATATATATATATATATATATATATATATATATATATATATATATATACACATATATATACATTATATGTGAATATATATATGTATATATATGTACATATATATATACACATATATGTGTGTGTATATATATACACATATATACATATTTATACACTTATATATATATAACATATATATATATATATATATACATACATATATATATCTACATACATACACATATATATATATACACATACATATATACACATACATATACACATTATATATATATTAGTGATGTAGCGGATGTCATTTTTTTCACATCCGCGGATGCGGATGCAGATGAGGATGTTTGATTTCAACATCCGCGGATGCGGATGTCTACATTTTCGTTATTTTTTAGGATATATTCGAGATTTGTTGTGTTTAACGTATATAATAAGTTATTATATAGAGCTGTAGCTATAATGTAGTATAATTGATTAATTGTACAATAATTGCTGTACTTTTCTCTGAACATATAAAATAATATCAAGCATCTAACTAATATAGAAATCAATTAGTGAATTCGTCTGCAAATAAATTCGTTATATTTTGTTGAGTTTCAGCCACAATTAGAAACCATAATTGTGTTACCAGGATGCGGGACGTGAACCCAACTCAAATGCACCCCACCGACCTCTTTCCCCAACCTCCACCCTTATAGAAAGAGATCTTTAATTAGCTTGATAACTATTTATATTAAGTTTAAAGTTTTATTAGGCATATTTATAAATGAGTAATTAAAATAAAGTAAACTAAGATGTTCATCGTTTAATGTTCAAACTTAATTATAGGAAGGTTATGCTTAAGGAACATTAATTTTTCTGCCTTTTCTGCTGCCAGTCTGTTTCTCTTTTCATCATATATTAATCCAGCACTGCTAAATAATCTCTCGCTTGGTACGTTTGTTGGAGGACAGGCTAAATGTTTCCTTGCAAGTTTACTCAAGTATGGATAGATATTCTGCGTATTTTTCCACCAACTAATAGGATTGTCACATGCAGCCAGGCGTTTTTCTTGGTGATAGCTCTCGATCATTTTTACTACATCTTTTGACATCGCGTAGGTCTCGTCATTGCTGCTTGACTCAAGAAACTGAGACACAGATTCTGTGATAGATTTGCTTGTTGAAGGTGTTGGTTCTGTCACTGAAACTTTTATTCTTTTGGTGGGTGGCGAAGCGACAGATTCAAGAGATTGAAGCTCTTCAACTGCTTTGCCAAGTGATGATTTAACTCGTTCTAATGTACTAGGTGAAAATAACTTAGCTTTGTAACGTGGATCTAAGTAGGTTGCAAGAGAGTAACTTCATACAAGAACAGCCTCTCGTCTTGTCGCTTGCATCACTTTTGCGCACAATGAACTAGTTCTATTAATATAGTAGAATTTGATAATTTCCGCTTATTAATGACATTTTATCTCAACGGTCCACATCCGCACGACATCCGCAGTCCAAAGTGCGGATGCGGGTGCGAGAAAATGTGCGGATGTTCCGCGGATGCGGATGTGACCTACATCACTAATATATATATATATATATATATATATATATATATATATTAGGGGGCACCGATTAAACGGTATCGGCACCTGGCATGCCGATATTAGGAAAATACCTGGCCATGCATGGCCGATTAATCGGCATGCAAGGTGCCGATACCGATTAATCGGTGCACCCCTAATATATATATATATATTGTATATATACACACACACACACATATATATATATACATATACACACATACATACTATATATACTAGGGTGACAATAAAAATCGAAAGTTGGAGTTTTTTATTGGCCATTTGTTCAATGCTGCTACTACATGAGAAAACAATGTACTGTAAATATTAGGTCATTCAGATAATATTTAAGGGTTTCTCAAGTGAGGTAAATAATTCTCCTTATAACACAAATTAATTGTTCATTACCTAGTAAAAATAAATTAATATTTTTTTAATTAATGTAAATAAACGTTAGTTTTAGTTCATAAAGTGTAAGTGCAGGCGTACTCCAATCGTAATAAGTAATTAAAAAAAATATTAATGAATAAGGAGAATTATTTACCTCACTTGAGACACCCTTAAATATTATCTGAATGACCTAATATTTACAGTACATTGTTTTCTCATGTAGTAGCAGCATTGAACAAATGGCCAATAAAAAACTCCAACTTTCGATTTTTATTGTCACCCTA
>JAJOZX010001364.1:217500-227500 GCA_023014485.1 Bathynomus jamesi | reverse complement strand
GCACCACATGCTAGAATTGGTGGCAGAGAAAGCCTTCATCGAGTGCATGGGCCCCTCCTCTGGTCCTGACATTAAACTGTTCTCGCGACTGAAGGAGTGCTGGCAATCCGTCTGCACCGACCAATTCAGCGCCATCTCCAAGGAAGACCTTACTAAGCTGCTGCTCAAGGCGCGAGACGATCTGATCGCGCGTTTCAAGGGTCACATCACCAAGGGCCAGCCGCGGGACGACTACCGAGAGCTCCTGGAGCTGGCGATCATAGCGCTTGGAGGCGTCCCCCAGCGAGGTGTGCGCTTCATGCGACCGGGCGCACTCCACCGCGCCCGGTGGATGGCCAAAGTGATATACGCCATCAAGCTCCACCTCTTCCGGCAGCAGCTCCCCATTAAGGCTCGCGAGGCCCGGGGCATCCTGCGCTTCGTAAACTTTGCGCTGCTGGTTTACATTCCGGCCTGGTTTACGGCGCCCCTTCCCGCCGCTGCCCCTCGAACTGACCTGGCGATGCTCAAGGCGCTGGTTGACTACGACAAGGTGGACAAGGACGTGTCCAAGGCTACCTCCCCTGTGTTTCGACGACATCTCTGGTACCTGAGTGAACACCTGGCCGCCCTCGCTCTCTTCGATGACGACACTCCGCTGGAGGAGAAGAGTCGAATTGCGACGGCCATCAAGGATGTCGAGGGCACCGAGGCCACCCAAGCGCATTGCCCTGGACGTCTGCCCGGAGAGCTCGAGCGAAAGACAGTCGCAGACTTTTACACGACATCCAGCACGCTTCTTTTCGAGCGGCTCGCGATCAATACTTCTTTCCTAGAGTTGGAGCCGGCTACCTGTCGAACAATGCGTCCTACCTCGCGGGAAACGCCGTGTCTCTACGTTGAGCGTTGTCAATGTCCGGCGGAGCGAGGGGTCGCGCTGATGCAGAACTACAATCTCGCACTCACCAAGGACGAGGAGCAACGGCAGTACTTGATGCAAGTCGTTGAGAAGCACCGCAAAGAGCACCCGAGCGCCCGCAGCGGAAATCCTTAACGGGTTTGGGAGTACTTTATGGTATATTTGAATTTGCTTCATTTTTATAGGGTGTTACTCCTATTAATCCTGTATAAAAATGTATAATCGTATATACTTTATTTCTTAGTTATTATTTTGATTTATATGGCCAGTAGGCTCAGTATATTACTATGATTAATACGGAATAAAATGTTTTTATTTTAATAATATTAAGTTGTTTTGTTGCAATAAAATTGAAATTGATTTCATGATTTTGTATTATTAATAACATTACACAGAGAATACTGTAGTATCCTGCTACCCAGGCATGGTGGGACAAGTTTATTCCAATTAATTATGAAATAATGTTGAACAATATTGTTAAGGTGTTTGCACTGTTTGCTAGTTGCGTATTGTGTTGTTATAAGCTGGTTGCCGGTTGGTGTGGTTTGGATTACAAAGCATAAACGTATTAAGGTGAAACTTTGAAAAAAAAACTTTTGAACCGCGACAAAAATATTAATATAAAAAAAATATTCGAGATGGAATAAACTTAATGCTATGGAAATATAACTGTGACTGTCCTCTACGCCACGGTATATGATAGCATTTATATTGACATTGTACATGTTACTTTACCCCTTGGAGCTGGAGCAATTTCTTGGAGAAACTCATTACTTCTGACACGTGGTACGCCAGAGATGGTCGATGCGGAACCCCTAAATATCCTTCAATTTGGCTAAAATTTAATATTCAGGGCTTTTTCACCCAACCTAACAATCCCTCAAATGGCCGTCCTAAAAATCAAAAACTTATTTTTATGTGGCAACCTAAATATATATATACACACACACACACATATATATATATATATATATATATATATATATATATATATATATATATATATATATACACACACATATATATACACACACACATATAATATACATTTAACTGCAAACACGCAGTATAATTAACGTAAAGAACGACGCTTGTATAGGAGATATTCCGCGCAAGATGAGAGAGAGAGAAACGAAACAAATGAAAAAATGAGGTGTATATATATATATACACACACACACACACACATAATATATAATATATATATTAGGGGTGCACCGATTAATCGGTATCGGCACGTGGCATGCCGATTAATCGGCAATGCCGATATTAGGAAAATACTTGGCCATGCATGGCCGATTCATCGGCATGCCAGGTGCCGATACCGATTAATCGGTGCACCCCTAACATATATATATATATATATATATATACACACATATATAAGCACACCGGACAAAAAATTAGTCACCCCTCTCAGAATGTACCTAATAACGTGTGACGGCGCCTCTGGCCTTGATAACCGCACGAATCCGGCGAGGCAGAGACTCTACGAGGTTGTGCATGTACTGAACATCGATTTGCTGCCACTCGTTCATCAGCCGGTCCCGAAGTTCCGCCAGAGTCCTGCGCTTCACTTTCTGTTTCCAGCCTGAACAACACCTTCGACGCATTCAGGATTAAAGGCTTCATTGGACCTGCGATGTATTCGTCGCCTCCCATCATTGGAGAACAAACAAAAACGGGACTCATCGGACCAAATTACACGTTTCCAATCTGCCGCAGTCCAGTTTTTGTGCCTCTGAGCCCATTTATAACGTGCCAATTTGTGACTTGCTGTTAACAGCGGCCTCTTCCGTGGTACCCTGCTCCAGATGTCCATCGCATGCAGTTCTCGTCGCAATGTCCGTTCGGAAATTGGTCGCTGGAGAACCTCATTGGTTTCTTGGAGCAATTGTTCTCTGGTTTGAAAACGATTTGCAGTTACTAGACGAGAAACATGGCGGCGGCCCCTATTGTCGAGAATTGTTTTCCGGCCACAGTTACGCCGTCGATTGTCAGTTGATTGCGAACTACACCACTCTTTGTAAACTCGCTGGACAGTACGCGTTGACACACCAACAAATTGGGCTACTTCAGACATTTTGTGTCCGTGGGCATGACTCCAGATTTGAAAAAATTTACTGGAGCACAGCTCTGAATTTACTTTTTTTCCCCTTACACCACTAGATAGGTTAATGATAGTAAACTCTTGAATTGACGACATACCAATTACAAATTGTTTTAGCTAAACATAATAATACAATAATGTACAGTTTATAACTCATCTTAAGTTTATTTATTCATTGCAGCAGCAATGTATTGATTTACACTTGCTTAAATGGGCTATGGAAATGTCAAATTTGTTGCTTTTTGCTTTATTAGATTTGGATGCAACACTTGAACTTGAAGGCATATTTTGACTCTTCGCTTTATTAACCACAACAGCTTGGTGAGTTTCTTTTGTTAGGCGCAAAATTGCATTCAATGTCTTCTGGATTTGGGAATTTTCAAATTCCTCTAAAGCAGTTTTGTTAGTCTGATGCGCAGATTCCTCACTTACCTTTTGTTTCTTAGGTGGAGGAGAAGCACTTTCTTCAGTCTGTGAAACATCTAGTGAAAAAGTTTCATTTTCTCGATTAGCAGTTGATGAAGTTGGTTCATTTTTCTGAGGTCTAGCACTAGCACATTTTGTGAACAAACTAAATGACTGCTTTGCCGTATCTCTTTGCTGCACTTCATCCTGGTATTTCTTTACTGCAATATCTAAGCTGTGGGCCCAAACTCTGGGACCTCTTGTATTGTAACAAATATTTTTTTGGAATTAAAATGTTCCTCCCAGTTTTCCTTCTTTGAATATTTGTTCTTGCATTGACCACAAAAGTAACCCCTTTTAACACCCTCACTTTTCTCTCCAACTTCATCAATATTAGGATCCATTATTGATTATTGACTACCTGAAAAAATACAAAATAAGTAAAAGTTAGTAAATATAGTATGGTAAAAGTGAGTAAAAGTAAGTAAATATAGTACAATGAAAGTAAGTAAAAGTAAGTGCTTTAAACTTAGTAAAAGTAAGGAAGAGAAAGTAAAAGTAGGTAAGTTAAAGTAAGTAAAAGTAAGTTTAAACTTAACTAAACTTTTCAATTCTAGAGTCATGGTGGATTACTTAAAACCGCACAAGTAATTATCTGGCCAATTTATCAAACCTGGCCGAGATCAATGGAACATAGTCCAATCCTGATAATTTTATATTAAAAAAATATACGTTTTAATAAAATTTTAATTATCAAAACATTGAAGCTTAACAAAAATAAAAATAATTGTTAAATATGGAATTACCAACTAAACTTAAAATAACTAAATTTGTAATTTAAAAAAATTGGTTTGTACAAGAACGTATACGCAAAAAAATTGCATAACGTCTAGCGGATGAACAAAACCCAAACCCAAATTTACTTTTTCTCATGGTCAAATTTACTGGAGCAATGCTCCCAAGATCCCAGGAATCTGGAGTCATGTCCGTGGGCTCTGACAAACACGATGGCTCCTTTTTGCCACTGAGTAACGTCTGCCTCACGACCCATTTTGCAGACTATATCCAACACACACTTTGTTCTTCACAACCTCACGAAACAGATCTGATCCTGTGTGCTACGTCACCGCTACTTGTCACTTACCAATGCTACATCAGCGCCCTCTGTGTGACATTGAACTTCCTACTATCGGTGCTATTAGGGGTGACTAATTTTTTGTCCGGTGTGCTTATATATATTATATATATATACATATATACACATATATATATATATATATATATACATATGTTAACCCCCCCCTTTATGGCCCTTTGTCGGTTCGGATTCGAAGGGGGTTCTAGTTAGGAGGCTGCAACGGATGTTTCTTCTTTATACTTTTCTATAATTCTTTCTAATTCTTTTCTCTCGCTTATTAATTCTTCTCTTTTTATAATTATCGACTTTTCTGACTAAGTTCTGAAGCGAGCACGGCTCGAAGGAAAAAGATAAAAACTTCTTAAAGTGTGGTTTACTTCTTAAAAATTACAGTTGGTACTCTGAATTACAAGGGGTAGAGGTTCGACCTCTTTCGACCATGGCTCAGGCCGGAATCTAAAAATACTTAAGTTAAGGAGGCAAGGGGCCTCTGCCCCCTCCCGATGAAGTGCTAATCTGAAGAAGTCTAATGAGAAGATCTCTAATGAGAAGAGTTCTAATAATGAAGATTAATCTAGAAGTGCCTTAAATGAAGATGGTACATGCATAATATAGTTTAATGTTTGGGGGAGACAATCGAAGGTTAAGTTTCCCCCCTTTTTAAACACATGATTTCAACTAAAAGAATAAAAATAAAAAAATAAAAAAGAACAGTAGTATCGCCGATTCGACAATTATGGAGGCGATATTATTTCGTATTAGCACATAAGCACAATTTTGAGTACATGACTGAGTACGTATTAATTTTGGTTCATTACAATTACGATTACAATTATGGATTACAACTACCAATTAATTCATATTCACTTATTATTGTTTTAATTACAATTCCATTAAAGTACATTCTTACATTATAAATTAAATCATTACATTTAATTAGTTTCACTGAAGTACATTACAAGTTATTGTTCATTACAGTTTCATTAAAGTACATTACATCAATTACATTATATTAAAGGATTACATTTAATTACAATTTTAGCAAATTGTTAATTGACATATCTACTACTGAAATAATCTAAATAGGTGATACCATTGATAAATGAAGGGGAGTTAACCGTTGTTCTATAATTTAAAGGGGATTAACAACAATGTTATATATTTATAGTTAACAATAATTACGCCAAATTATGTTAAATAATATTAGAACCTGGTTGGTTATCAGAGTTTGAAAGTCTAATTAGCCAGCGATGAGGAAAGCGGAGGAAAATACGATATTTATGATAACGTAATACATAAGTAATACAGAATTTGAATGACAGTTAGGTAGAAATAGTAAGTACAAGTAATGAGAACGGGGATAACTATGTGACGTAAGCCGATAACGAACTAGTGGCCAGGCAGAGAAACAATACAGTATATTATAATAACATAACACATGATAATGTTATAAATTCGAATCAAAGCGAAAGGAGACCTTTTTTATCTTAGAAGCGTTCAAATTATGCTGTGATGAGTGGAATTTCTGATAATAACTTACTAAGCATTGTCTAGAGTTCACCTCGGGAGGTCAAATAATTAAAATAAAAATGAAAAAAATAATACGAGAACGTTTTCGAACGAAGGCAAAAGTTTTGCGTTTCACAGATTGACACGAGTAAAAATAGACTGATAAGTTGATAGGGCATAAGTAGACAATAGGTAGATGAATGAATAAGTAATAAAATTAATAAAGGATAGCGGTCAAGCTAAAATATGGACGTATGGGGGCGGGGATGAGATGCAAGACAATTCATAATTAATTATAATAACTTTTATAACAACTGAAAAATGGATGATGGATACGACTAAACCATAGAAAGGGTAGATCGTAGGTTTGTGACACGAACAAAAATAGGAAGCTACAAGTAAAATTATTATCCAAACTCGCGTTAAGCGATTTTGGTTCTTATGTAAAAATGGACATTCGAACATAAAACTATTGTTCATTGTTCACTTTTTACATTACTCTCCCCTTTTAAAAATGATATTTATACAATAATTTAATAGGGTACCATTAATACAATACAAATGAGAAATAACATCGTAAGTAATGACGACATTCTTTACAATAGAAATTTTATACAGAATGAGTTCGGGTAGTTGAGTACAATGCAGAGTAATCAAATTTTTAAAATGACACTTGCTTACAAAATATTTAAAAAAAATCAGATTAAAACGACTTTTATACAAACAGAATAAAAGGATTAGTACGTTAATTTAGACAAACAATTAAGTTAGACAAAGAATGATATGGTTAAAAATTTTTACAAAATTTTATTTTTTTTCTTGTGGGATAAATTATATTCATAATGAATAGGTAAAAGGGAAAAATATAAATCATACAAGCTATAAGCTAATTTTTATTGACTAGTGTAGGTAAAAATAGAATTACGTAATGGATGATGTATAGACCTGTGGTCTAGGGTGTATTTTTGTGTGCTAGGTATAAAGTGTGTAGCTGATAATTTCGAGACAGATTGTTAAATTAACTGTATAAATGCATGAATGCAAAAATGCATGAATGCATGAATGCAAAAAAATGATTAAGACTAAATCGCATAGTTGGCACTTACGTAATGATAGTTTTATTGTGATATTCAATGATTTGAGTATGAGGTTTGTATATATAGTATATATAGTGTGCATGCATTTTTATTGACTGTTGTAGGTACAAATCGAATTACGTAGTGGATGATGTATAGACCTGTGGTCAAATGTGTATTTATGTTTATTGGGTACAAAGTGTGTATTTTATAATTTCGAGACACAGATTAAATTCGACTACTGAAATTCACAACCATACTGTAGTAGTACGTCAATTTGACTATAATTTTCGTTTGATACTTTACAAATGGTACAATAGCAATTTAAGGACAGTTACTCATGATTATTTGAGCAAAAGAAAAATAAAAATACAAATTAAAAAATATGAATCAATTATGCATTTCAACGAGCTAAATACAATTTTATAATATTCTAAAAAAATAAAAGTAAATCGAATCATAGATAAATTTCGATCAGAATAAAAAGTTATTGAAATGAAAGGGAAGCATTTCGAACAATCTTTTCTTTTAATAATTTCAATTGAATTTTATATTAAAAATTATTTTTATATAATAAAAAAAAATATTAAAAAGGTTTAATAACTTTTTTGCCTGTTAAGTAGAAAAATTATACTTTTTCGTTGAATGTTGATAGAATTTGAATTATTTGATATTTTAGTCTGAAAATTTGTTTGCATATAAACAAATACATCTGTTTTATTGCGTAGAAGTTTTATTAAAAATTAAATGAATGAAATTTAGGATATGTGCGGTCATACGGGTAAATTTCCCGATCGTACAGAGCAGGATAAATTAGGTACATGATCGATTAATTGTTACACAACTATTATTATCACGTATACATTACAATAATTACCAAAATCGTTACAAACAATTGTAAAAACTATTTTGGTTACAATTAATGAATTACATAACTATATATCTATATACGTAACCATGGCATGAAAGAAAAGACAGATAGGTAAATTTTCTTCTCACAAACACAAAAAAGGTTGAATTAAATTCTTTTGAACAACAAAAAAAAAGGTTGAATTAAATTCTTAAATTACATTTTCTTAATTTACAAAGGAAAAGTTGAATTCAATTGACTGCATTGAAAACTAACTTGGGACTCGGAATAAAAATGACTTGGAATAAATCTCTGACTTCGAATCTAACTCTGACTTGAATCTAACTGAAATCTCTGGGCGGTTGTCCCTCTTAGATGCAACCTATTGACTTGAACTCTTATCAAGTATCTCTATAAATCTCTGGGGCGGTTGTCCCTCTTAGATGCAACCTATTGACTTGAACTCTTATCAAGTATCTCTATAAATCTCTGGGGCGGTTGGCCGTTTTTGGCGCAACCTTCTGACTTGACTCTTATCAAGTATTCTGAACTGAAAATGAAACTAAAAATGGAAAATGACTGCACTTGACCTCTATTCAAGTGGAGACGATTAACCTCTCTCTTGGTTGACCCTCTTGGTGCAACCTTCTGACTTCAAAAACTGATTTCAAAAATGACTTCAAAAATGACTTCAAAAATCTCTCTAATTCTATAAACTCTCTCTCTTAATTTGCAAGTCAATTCAATTCAGTAATTGAAAAAAATTTGCAAAAAAAAATTAAAAAAAATGTAACAATATTTCATTCTAATGTACACGAAGGTACGATACTATTATGTTTGATACATAAAATAAAATTATTCTATACTGAATATAACAGTGAAAATAACTGAAAATAACTCTCTTAAAAATAATTAACTCTCTTTTACAATTAACTCTCTTTTACAATTAACTCTCTTTTACAATTAACTCTCTTTTACAATTAACTCTCTTTTACAATTAACTCTCTTTTACAATTAACTCTCTTTTACAATTAACTCTCTTTTACAATTAACTCTCTTTTACAATTAACTCTCTTTTACAATTAACTCTCTTTCAAATTTAGTTTCACTAAAAAAAGTGTATCACTGGTGTCTGAAGTGCTCACTGTGTTTTGTGTTAATTCTGGCTCCATACTAAATATTAACTGTTAATAGTACTGATTTTTTTTCAAGTGTTTATAAATTACTTAAAAAAACAAAATGTACTTAACCACATTTCTACGGGCGAAATCCTCAGAGACGTGTCCTGAAGACGTCTTGCTGGCTACTTGTTCCTGGGTGAAAACTAGGCGTGAAGAACTTGGAGTCGTGACACACCGGTCAAGGGTGGATGTTACGAACTAGAAGTCGTGACACGCCGGTCGACTGGTTTTATCCTGATGCAGGGTAATTTCTATTCTTGGCCAAAGAGTGGCCTCTTCTTAAAATCATCATCTTCTTAAAATAATCTTGTTATCCTGATGCAGGGTAATTTCTATCTTGGCCAAAGAGTGGCCTCTTCTTAAAAATCTTCTTAAAGTAATCTTCTTATTATCCTGATGCAGGGTAATTTCTATCTTGGCCAAAGAGTGGCCTCTTCTTAAAATCTTCTTCTGGTTAAAATAATCTTCTTAAGATCCTGGTAAAGGGTCTGGAGGACTGGAAGAATCCTGGAGTCGTGGAGATCCTGGTTAAAGGGTCTGGAGGACTGGAAGAATCCTGGAGTCGTGGAGATCCTGGTTAAAGGGTCTGGAGGACTGGAAGAATCCTGGAGTCGTGAAGATCCTGGTTAAAGGGTCGCCAGTTTTTAGAATCTTCTTATCTTCTTCTTCTTCGTGTTTATCCTGGTAGTAGGTCGCCAGTTGTTAAGATCCTCTTAAAATAATCTTCTTCTTATCCTGGCTGGGTCTGGGGTGTCTCGTATAGACGATGCGTTCTTGGTTAAGGGGCAAGGGGCCTCTGCCCCCTCCCCCCCGCAGCGAGGCTGCTGTCCAAA
>JAJOZX010001364.1:202500-212500 GCA_023014485.1 Bathynomus jamesi | reverse complement strand
GCATGACTATATATATATATATATATACACACACTATATTATATATATACACACTATAATATATATATATATAATATATATATATATCTATATATATACTATATATATATATATATATATATATATATATATATATATCACTAAATATATATACACTCAATATATATATATATATATATATATATATATATATACACTATATATATATCTATATATACATACACTAAATATATATATATATATACACACACACACACATATATATATATATATATATATTAGGGGTGCACCGATTAATCGACCATGCCGATATTAGGAAAATACTTGGCCACGCATGGCCGATTCATCGGCATGCCAGGTGCCGATACCGATTAATCGGTGCGCCCCTAATATATATATATATATATAAATAATTACATATATATATATATATATATATAAATAATTACATATATATATATATATATAATATACATATATATATATATATACATATATATATATACACACAAATATATATAATATATATATATACACACACACATATATATATATATATATATACACACACATATATATATATATATATATACACACACACATATATATATATATATATATATATATATATATATATATAGTTATAAGTTTCAGACCAACAAAGACCCTAGGATCCCTCATGGCTGGTCTACCTAACTGTGTTCGTAATCGTGTATTGTGTATGTCCTCCGTGGTGGCGGAGGGGACCTACAATTTTACATGGGTTCCGAACCACAAGAACATAAGAAATTCATGTAAAACTGCCGGCAAATTGGCAACGACCAATTTTTACGAAACTAAATAATTATCAATTTAAAAATAATTAATTATCGATTTAAAACTAACGATAGAATCTCTCGATCCAGAGGATCAAGTCATAATAAACTACTATCCAAAATATGTTACACTCTATATTCTATTTATAAACGGACACCAAATATATCAGATCCAAAGAATCCAGTCAATTTCATTACGGTATCCATCAAGTCACGGTCCATATCGATTGCGGACCAAGTCAAAATTTACAATCATATACATTACAATATATACACTTACGAGGAAAAAGTGTAGGTGTGGCTGTAAAGACTGTACAGGAATGTAGAAATGTGTGTGCACCCATTATGGGTCTCCCATTTAAAGGTGTTTGTGGGGGCAAGTGAAGATCATGAGTTTTTCAATACCTCACAGTACTATGGGGGGCACCGCTCGGCAGAGGAATCTCTTTAAATGGGGTGTGTAAGGACAGAGAGTATCCCCTAACCCAAGACGCTGCCTCCCTATATCCCACAACACTTGTGTTGAGCTGTGGGATCTATCCCACAAAAGGCCTTAATTTTACTACCTTAAACTATACCCTTTCTATCAACATGCGGTCTAATCGATTTTTAAACATGTTTATAGACGTGCTACTAATTACTTCTACCGGCAAACTATTCCAGGTATTTACTATTCTATGCGTAAAAAAGTTTTTCGCAACTGCTGTCTCGAACCTTCTACTTGTGAACTTACACCCGTTATTTCTAGTCCTATTATATTGAGATATTTCGAAAAAGCTATCTCTATCTACGTTATCAAACCCATTCATAATTTTGAAAACCTGGATTAGATCACCCCTTAACCTCCTAGTCTCGAGTGTAGTCAATTTTAACTCCTGAAGCCTATCCTCGTACGACTTTGACCTAAGAGACGGAATCATCTTAGTTGCTCGTCTTTGAACTCTTTCGATTTTGTCTATATCTTTGGCATATCGGATTCCAAAATTGGACCGCGTACTCCAAATGGGGTCTAACTAATGATTTTATAAAAGGAACTATAATATCGCGCGATTTGTACTCAAAATTTCGAGCTATAAAACCTAACACTTTGTTCGCCTTATTGACCGCTGCTGTACTTTGTTTCGCTACTTTTAAATCACTAGTGACTAACTCCTAAATCTTTTTCCTGCTCTACGCTTGTTAAATCTTTCCCTGACATACTATACGCAAATTACCGTTACGCGAACCTATATGCAAAATTTTGCACTTATCCACGTTAAATCTCATTTGCCATGTGACTGACCAATCAACGATTTTATTCAGATCTTCCTGAATTTTACCTCTATCTTCGTCATTAATCGCCCTACCACCCAGCTTCGTGTCATCCGCAAACATTGAAACTGTACTGACTAGGCCGACATCTAAATCGTTAATATATATAAGAAAAAGCAAGGGGCCCAATACAGAACCCTGAGGAACGCCACTCGCTACATTAGCCCAACACGACTCCGCTCCATCAACGACCACCCTCTGTTTCCTGCCTCGCAACCACTCTTCTAGCCAATTTATTACTACACCCCTGATTCCATGAGCCTTAGTTTTTTCAATGTCTTTTGTGCGGCACGGTGTCAAACGCTTTTTGAAAATCTAAGTACACTACATCAACCGCCCGATGTCTATCATAAACGTCAATCACGCTTTGGAAAAATTCTAAAAGATTAGTTAAGCAAGATTTGTTTCGCCTAAAACCGTGCTGCGTGTTTCTAACCAGATTATGCACTTCTAAGTGTTCGACTATACGATCCCTAATTATTGATTCCAGTAGCTTACCTACAACAGACGTTAAACTGATTGGCCTATAATTTCCCGCCGCACCTTTATCGCCTTTCTTAAAGATAGGTGTTACGTTTGCTAACTTGAAATTATCTGGTACGCACCCCTCAGAAATAGACGCATTAAAAATCTTTGTTAGCGGCACAACAATGCTATCTTTTAATTCTTTTAGTTGTATGGGATATATGGAGTCCGGACCCGGTGATTTACGCGTTTTCATTTTATCAATATAGCGCATTACTTCCCCTTCACTAACGACAATATTATCCAAAATATTACCATTATCAAAAGGTATTATGTCTATGACCGTAGGGACTCGTTACATCTTCTATAGTAAAAACTGACGTAAAAAATTCGTTTAGCAAGGTAGCCATTTCCTTGTTTTGAGACTAGATCTCCATTTACATTTTTCAATGGACCCAAGACACTTTTTACTGGATTTCTATTATTGACGTATTGAAAGAATCGCTTGGGGTTTTCTTTACCGTCACCAGCTATGGAGATTTCAAATTCGCGCTTGGACTTTTTTATTACACTTTTCGCTTCACGCCTCAGAGATATGTAGTTGTTTCGTAACAACAAATTGTCTTTATCGCACTTATGTTGCCTATAAGCCCTATCTCTACTCTTTATAATGTTTCGTACTCTAGAAGTAAACCACAAGGGCTTGTTGTTTACTTTCGCACGCTTAATTTTGTACGGTACACATTCCTCATTTATAGTCCTAAATACTGTTTCAAACGATTCCCACATTAGTTTTGCGTTGGAGTTCCCCATCACGTTTTCCCAACTGACGTGTGACAATTTATTTCGAAATTTACAAAAGTCTGCGTGCTGGAAGTTAGGAATTTTAGTCGAGTTAGTTGGTTTCGAGAGACTTACTGAGAGGACGAACTCTACTATATTGTGATCGCTATTTCTTAACGGTCCTATTACTTGAAGATCAGTAATTAGCCTATCATCCGTACTTATTACTAAATCTAAAATACTGTCCAACGTCGTAGGTTCCCCAATCTTTTGAATAAGAAAGCTATCCTCGAGAAAATTAACTAAACGATTACCTTCCGCGTCTCCCTGCATTGTATCGTAATTCACGTTGGCGCAATTAAAGTCACCCATAACTAAAGCCTGCTCACTACCGATTATTCCCTTTAGTTCACGATATAAGGCTTCGTCCGTATCAGCTGTTTGATTAGGGGGCCAATATATAACCGCAACAAGAAGTTTGAAGTCGTTTAATTTAAGTTCTGCCATAGTCGAATCTATCGGTTCTGGAATTGAGTGCTTTACTTCTATAACGTTCGCAATATTATCTTTGATATACAACATAACACCGCCTCCTCGCCTACCTATTCTGTTTTTAACAAAAAGTCTATAACCTTTAATTTGATACTCCCCTACAAAGTCACGTGTTTCAGTGCTAAGCCACGATTCGTTTATCGCAATTAAGTCATAGTCTTTACAAGCAATTAAAGAAAAAAATTCATTTATTTTATTTCGGAGGCTACGAGCATTTAAGGATAGAACCTTCAAATTGTTTGTAATTACGACACCTTCGCGAGCGCAGGGGAAATAAGTGGAATTTACGCTGGGACCGTTCGAGTTACGGCAGCCTGAAAAGAAGAGACAGTATTATGAAATAGTCTTCCTAAACGCGCAGCTCCAACGTCATTAAGATGAAGTCCATCTTCGAGTTACAAGTCCCTCCTGCCGTAGAATTTGTTCCATTAATTTGCAAAATGCACTCCTTCCTGTTGGCAAAGAGACTTTAGGTTATTGTTAATATAGGTCGCATTGCTGTAGAAATCGCTTCGTTGGATAATTCGAGGAAGTATACCTGTTAAAACAATCTTATTAGTTTTCTCCTTTAGTCGCTCTAATAAGTCCCTGTACCTAGCCAGCAGTTCTTCCGATCTAGAATTTAAAACGTTATTAGTACCGACATGAATAACATACGTTGTGTCCTCGGCGGTACTGTCTGTAAAATGGTCAACATTATTAGTTATATCCTCCACCCTTGCACCAGGGTAGCAGTAACGGCGCCTACGACGAGGGTTTCTCCCACAGAATTCCTCGAGCTGTCCTCGAACAATGGAATCACCAACGAGTCGTATTTCCGGTTCATCAGTATCTTCGAACCCTAAAACAGAAAACTTATTGCTTGTTATTACTGGTAGACAAGTCTTTGCTTTTCTCAATGGGACTCCATTTCGCACTCGAACAAAGGGTTGGGAACTAGGGGAAGAGAGAGGGCTATTAGTACTATTTATATTATTAATAGAAACTGAGGCAGGAGGGGTCGTAACTGGAGTCTCAAGGGATTCTAATTTTGCCGTCAGGAGCATCACGCTTTCTTCAAGTCTCACCCTGGCCTCCCTCTCACGTTCTAACTCGTTCCTCAGCACTTCCATGCTTGAGCACCACCTGCAAACTAACTGATCATTATTATTAGCCATTGTAAACGCGTAAGCAGCAAATTTCCCTTCACAGCGACTGCAAGTACTTGACGGGTGTGCCATGCTTTTAATTAGTTAAACAACAAAAAACAAAAAAAGCAAACAAAAAACGAGCGTTTGGAAATTAATAAATTACGACGTAGGTCTACCGCGTTCTTGAAACGCAGAAACAGGTTCTTGTAACACAAATCTATTACTAAATTAATATAGAATTATTACTAAATTAATATAGAATTAAGCTACCGACGAAAGAAATGTTAAAGAAAAAGTATTAAATGAAACTTATCTGGTCACTGTTTACTGACTTAATCCTTTTTTTCCCACGGTAGGTGACCCTTTTGGAGGTCAGGTAGTGTGTGAAGGAAAACTGAACCTTACGTTTATGATAGATTTGAAAAACAACAAAGGCAAACCAAGGGAATTTCAACCTTATGACCACATTTTCCGATTGATTTGAAAAACAAAAGGCAGTAGCCTTGGTTTGATCAAATAATATAGTACTGAATAACGTCAATAAATGAAATATATTCGTGAATGAATGATTAGTAGCACGAAGTAATTTAGTTAAGAATGCATATATATATATAATATATATATATATAATATATATATACACACACATATATATATATATATATATATATATATATATATATATATATATATATATACACACATATATATATATACACATATATATATACACATATATATATATATATATATATACACACACACACATGTTAACCGCCCCGTTTATGGCCCTGAGTCGGTTCGGATTCGACGGGGGGGTTCTGGTTCGGAGGCAAGCAACGGATGTTTCTTCTTTATACTTTTCTATAATTCTTTCTAATTCTTTTCTCTCGCTTATTAATTCTCTGTTTTTATAATTCTCTGATCTTTTCTCTTATACTAAAATTATCGACTTTTCTCTTTTATAACTTGTCGACTTACTGACTGAGTTCCTGCAGAGAGCACGGCTCGAAGGAAAAAGATAAAAACTTCTTTTACTGTGGTTTACTTCTTAAAAATTACAGGTATTGCTCTCAATTTACAAGGGTAGAGGTTCGACCTCTTTCGACCATGGCTCAGGCCGGAATCTAAAAATATATTAAGGAGGCAAGGGGCCTCTGCCCCCTCCTAATGAGGTGCTAATCTGAAGTACAATGATGAAGTGCTAATCAGAAGTACAATGATGAAGTGCTAATCAGAAGTGAAGTAATTTTATAAGTACAGTATAATATAGTCTAAATGTTTGGGGGAGACAATCGAAGGTTAAGTTTCCCCCCTTTTTAAATACATGATCAGATGTTTTTTTGAAAGATTTCAACTAAAAAGAATTAAAAAAAAAAATAAAAAACAACAACAGTATCGCTGATTCTACATTCCTGAAAGCGATATAATTTCGTATTAGCACATAAGCACAATTTTGAGTACATGACTGAGTACGTATTAATTTTGGTTTATTACAATTACGATTACAATTACCAATTAATTCACATTCACTTGTTGTTTAATTACAGTTCTATTAAAGTACATTCTTACATTATAAATTAAATCATTACATTTAATTAGTTTCATTGAAGTACATTACAAGTTATTGTTAATTTACAGTTAATTACAATTAAACAGTTCCTATAACTTTGTCTTGTTTTGACAGTGTTTCATATTAATAGACAATTAAGATGTTAGAAATATAATACAAGTACATGGGCACATAACACATGATATGACATAACGCATGATAATGTTATAAATTCGAATCAAAGCGAAAGGAGACTTTTTTATCTTAGAAGCGTTCAATTCTGTCGGTCAGCGGAATTCGATCACTTACTAAGCATTGTTTTGAGTTCACCTCGGGAGGTCATATAATTAAAAATAAAAATGAAAAAAATAATACGAGAACGTTTTTTCGCGTTCTCGAACGAACCTAAAGTTTCGCGCCGACACGAGTAAAAATGAATATTTAATAAAATTTATATTGGATAATGGTCAAGGTAAGATATGAATGTAAGAATGAGTGTGGTTGAATAATAATTATATTTATACTACATAACATATAAATAATGACTTCTATAGTGTTTAGTCCTTAGGGAAATAAATGACGGGAAAATGTGACGTCATAGTTATTGAATTTTTACGTATAGTACAAATCATTGTTAGGAAGATTTACAAGAACGAATTAGAGACACAGAGTGGGAAACGTAAAGAGAATAAAGTTATTTTGTGACGTCATAGTGTATAAGTCATTATTAGAAAGATTAATTAGAAAAATACAGGAATGAATAAAGACGTACAAATCGAAATTCTATCCAAAACTCGCTTATGTGATTTTTGGTTTCTTATGTAAAAATGGACAATGAATTCATATAATGATGGTGTAGGAATTGTTCATTGTTCACTTTTACACACATATATATATATACACACACATATATATATATATATATATATATATATATATATATATATATATACACACACACATCCCATATATATATATATACTATATATATATATATATATATATATATGAATAAAACCACGAAGGAAAGGAAACACAAAATCTTGTGCTAAAAATCGATTAACTTTTAATTTGCATTTTATTTTTTTTATTTTTTATTTTTTTATATATATATCGAAACCTGACCATAGGCAGCATTGTGTTAAAACCCGGCAGAGTTCCAGTATAATTTTGTATTTTTATAATCCATTTGATCTTGTGCTAAAAATCGATATTTTTCCTTACAAATCTGTACGCCTCACTGGTAATCCTTTAAGGTTTTAATTTTTAATTTTTTATTATTTTACTTCTCTGTTTATTGTATATATATGTATGTATGTATGTATGTATGTATTTGTATATATAGATATGTATGTATATATATATATATATATATATATATATATATATATATATATATGTGTGTGTGTGTGTATGTATGTTATTTATTTTTTCTTTTTTTCTTTCTGTAACCTATATATAGGCTTAACCTTTTTATGTACTTCAGTGTTCCTGAGGATGTCATTAGACGAAAGCGCTTGAGCACCATTTTGTGTTTCCTTTCCTTCGTGGTTTTATTCATCATAAATATTTTTCACGTGTTACCTTCGTGAAATAATTTTCATATATATATATATATATATATATTAGTGTGGACCAAAAAAATGAAGTTTTAAAAATCTTTGTTCCACATGAGTAATGTTATTCCTTTTGCTTACCTTAATCAAATTACAAAATTTGAAACCTCTACGTCAAGTTTTAGGGGTCCCGAGAAAATTGCACTTTTCCTTTTAATGCTGAAAAAATTAGTTTTTCCTCATTTTCATAAGTTCTGCTTTATTTTTTGTTGGAAATTCTTTACGATTCTTGAAAACTGTTTTGAGCAGGTATTGTTTGTCCTCTTCTTTAGTTGTCACTGCTTGATTAAATTTTTCAATCAATGCAACACCCCGCTCAGCTGTCATTTGTCACTCTAAGGGCACGAACTCTAGCACAGCCTCTTTGGTACTCAGGATCTATTCCCCATGTTGATGCAGAATTTTCAGTGAAGAGAGAATTGAGATGTAGAGCATCAAAGAGAGATTTAGTCCTTGAAGTAACAAAATCAGAAATCCTTTTTTCTTTAAAAGAAGCAAGGGTTACCTTTGCTTCTAAACGTTTCAGTCCCTTATTTCTTGGAGGCATTTTGATATTATTTCGCATTTGCTCCTTTTCTTCAAGGGATATGCTTTTGTCAAAGAAGCTTAATCCAACAAGTGTTTCTGAGAGGTACCACAGATGTCGTTTAATGGCATTTTGGGCTTGCTTGATAACAATTGATATCAAAGAATTTTCCTCCATTATTGCAAGATCTTGCAAAAATTTAAGATCAACATTTGGGGCTTCCTCTGGTTGAGAAGCTTTTGCCCAAGATTTTGCGTATACCAATGCAACAAATAAACAAATTTCTGTTATTGCATCAAGTTCTTTTTTAGTCATCTTAAATTGATTTTGGAGAAGAAAAAGCTTAAATGCATAAATTCCTTTTGTCATCCATCTTGCATGATGGTACGCTCCAGGTCTCTTCAAGGGAGTATTAGAAATGCTTTCTTCTCCAAAAAACAAGAGAACAAGTTGAAAAAATTCTTTATAATCATCTCTTGGCTGTTTAGAGTTGAGTGCCTCCTTCATGATTAAGACTGTTTGATTTTTTAAATCTTGAACTCTTTCAATTATTCTGCAGCTTTGGGAATCAACAGCAGTTGTGATTTGAGAATGATCCATAAAATCCCATTGAGTTTTGAATCTTTTGAAGATTGGAATATCAGGTTCAGAGGAATGGCCCATAGAAGTCTGGAAGACTTGAGATAGGACAATCTCATAAATATGGTGTCTGCAGGCTAAATATAAAAGCTCTTTTCCAAGTTCTTGTTCAATTTTAGTGCAAGCTCCAGCATGGATTCCGGTATTGGATGCTGTTGTGTCAAATGACAGCCCAATAATTCTCTGGGTCATATCATGTTCTTGCAGGAGAGAAATGCAAACACGAGCCATCTCCGTACCCGTGCCAGCAGTGACTTTAGGAATTCCCAGCAATTTCTCTTCACCATTCCCACTGACTAACACTGCAATCCTTTCCGTTCTTCCTTCGCCTGCAAGAAAAAGTTAAAATATATAATTTATATAAATTTATACATATTTATTTTTAATATTTTATTTTATATATATTATATTATATATTTAATATTTTATTTTATATTTAATATATTTATATATATTATAATTTATATATATATAATATATAATTTTAAATTAAACTTGACTTATTTTAAATTAAACTTGACTTATTTTAAATTAAACTTGATTTATTTTAAATTAAACTTGATTTATTTTAAATTAAACTTGATTTATTTTAAATTAAACTTGAGTTATTT
>JAJOZX010001364.1:180000-185000 GCA_023014485.1 Bathynomus jamesi | reverse complement strand
TTTAACGTGGATAAGTGCAAAATTTTGCATAGAGGTTCGCGTAACGGTAATTTTGCGTATAGTATGTCAGGGAAAGATGTAACAAGCGTAGAGCAGGAAAAAGATTTAGGAGTTATAGTCACTAGTGATTTAAAAGTAGCGAAACAAAGTACAGCAGCGGTCAATAAGGCGAACAAAGTGTTAGGTTTTATAGCTCGAAATTTTGAGTACAAATCGCGCGATATTATAGTTCCACTTTATAAATCATTAGTTAGACCCCATTTGGAGTACGCTGTCCAATTTTGGAATCCGCATATGCGCAAAGATATAGACAAAATCGAAAGTGTTCAAAGACGAGCAACTAAGATGATTCCGTCGCTTCGGTCAAAGTCGTACGACGATAGGCTTAAGGAGTTAAAATTGACAACACTCGAGACTAGGAGGCAAAGGGGTGATCTAATCCAGGTTTTCAAAATTATGAATGGTTTCGATAACGTAGATAGAGATAGCTTTTTCGAAATTTCTCAATATAATAGGACTAGAAATAACGGGTGTAAGTTGACAAGTAGAAAGTTCGAGACAGGAGTTGCCAAAAACTTTTTTATGCATAGAATAGTAAATAGCTGGAATAGTTTGCCGGTAGAAGTAATTAGTAGCACGTCTATAAACATGTTTAAAAATCGATTAGACGCATATGTTGATAGATTGAGTATAGTTTAAGGTAGTAAAATTAAGGCTTTGTGGGGATAGATCCCACAGCTCAACACAAGTGTTGTGGGATATAGGGAGGCAGCGTCTTGGGTTAGGGGATACTCTGTCCTTAAACGCCCCATTTAAAGAGATTCCTGTGCTGAGCGGTGCCCCCCATAGTTCTGTGAGGTATTGAAAAACTCATGATCTTCACTTGCCCCACAAACACCTTTAAATGGGAGACCCAAGATGGGTGCACACACATTTCTACATTACTACAGTCTTTACAGCCACACCTACACCTTTCCTCCTAAGTGTATATATCGTAATGTATATGGTTGTAAATTTTGACTTGGTCCACAATCGATATGGAGCGTGACTTATTTTTCGTGACAAGGTACTAGTATTGATGGATACCGTAATGAAATTGA
This sequence comes from Bathynomus jamesi, assembly GCA_023014485.1. Classification (NCBI taxonomy): domain Eukaryota; kingdom Metazoa; phylum Arthropoda; class Malacostraca; order Isopoda; family Cirolanidae; genus Bathynomus; species Bathynomus jamesi. The sequence continues at coordinate 183,900 of JAJOZX010001364.1, read as the reverse complement.
CTAGATTCTCTGGATCTGATATATTTGCATGTCCGTTATAAATAGATATAGAGTGTAACATATTTGTGGATAGTAGTCTATTATGACGTGATCCTCTGGATCCAGATATTCTATCTTTAGTTTTAAATCGATAATTAATTAGTTTTGCTAAATTGGTCGTTGCCAATGTACACAGTGTACAGGAAGTTGTTACATAAATTTCTTATGTTCTTGTGGTTCGGAACCCACGTAAAATTGTAGGTCCCCTCCGCCACCACGGAGGACATACACAATTACACACAGTTTTCGGTAAGTCTGTGCAGGAATGGCTCGCCATTCCTCTTGCAGAGCTGATGCAAGAGATGCAAGTGAAGCCGGGCGTGCGGTTTCGTATCCGTCGCTCCAGTTCGTCCCACATGTGCTCGATTGGGTTGAGATCGGGGCTCTGAGCAGGCCAGTCTAACAAATCCACCTTATTTTCACGAAACCAGTCCTGCACACGCCTTGCAGTATGGCAGGGAGCTCGATCCTGTTGAAACAAACAATGGCCATCTCCGTAGTATTGCCACAGTGTAGGGAGGGCCGAATTGTCCAGAACGTCGAGATAAACGTCAGCGTTCATGGTAGTGGGTATAACAACCAACGGGCCGAGCCGTAACCAGGAAAAACAACCCCATACCATGATGGACCCTCCACCGAACTTCACCGTTGGACGTACACAGTCAGGAAGAAGCCGTTCTCCGGGCTGTCGCCACACCCAAACACGCCCATCAGACTGGAAGAGTGAATACCGCGACTCGTCGCTCCAAAGAACAGTTTTCCAGTCCTCCACGGTCCAGGAACGACGGGAGACACACCAGGCCAAACGAAGCGTGGCATTAACTTTTGTAATCAGTGGCTTGTGTACAGCTGCTCTACCATAATAACCGAGTCTGTGCATCTCTCTGCGGATAGTTACAATACTAACGGAGGTACCGGATGCTTCCTACCTCCTCAGCGATGGAAGCGGCAGAGGACGTGCGGGACTTCTTGACATGTCGTACCAGACTTCTTCTATCACGTTCCGTCAGTTTGCGTGGTCGTCCGGAACGTTTTTTCGCGTTAGTTGCACCGTCGTGCTTCCATCTCATGATAACATCCGCTACAGTCGACTTTGGTATATCCTGTTTGGCTGCAATGTTTCGTATAGAAACGCTACTTAAATAACATCCGATGACGAGTCCACGTTGGAACTCGGAGAGTTCACGTCCGCGCGGCATGGCTTCACAACAGTTACTGATAACTTAACAGAACACCTCAGCATTATAGTTTCGCCACGCTTTTTTCCCATACCTTTCGGCGAAGGTGATATTTGCAGAAATGCGGATTTTCCGGGGTGTCCGAATACTTTTGATCATATAGTGTATATATATATATATATACACACATATATATATATACACATATATATATATACACATATATATATATACACACATATATATATATACACACATATATATATACACATATAATATAACACATATATATATACACATATATATATATATACACATATATATATATATACACATACATATATATATATACACATATATATACACATATATATATATACACACATATATATATATATATAATTATATATATACACAAATATATATATATATATACACACACACACATATATATATATATATATATATATATATATATATTTATATAATATATAATATATATATATATATATATATTGGTGAAGGCCGCTTCTGGCAAGCTTCAATTTCAATTTAAGCAGAAAGCCACAGACAAGAAGGAAAGAAACATCCATCAAGTTGGAAAGGGACTATATTTTGTATATTGCAACGTTTCAAGCACAAACTATGCTCATCCTCAGGCAAAAATTCTAAAAAGTTAAAAACAATATTAAAAGCCATAATGACATTAACAAAATAAAATAGGGAAAAAATCCACAAGTATTAAAAACAAAGTCTCACTAAAAATTCTAGGAAGTTACAATTAAAAACCATAATGACTATTATAAAACAAAAGCGAACAATTAACAAGCTTTAAAACAATGAAAGTGACACTAAAAACGAACAATGAATAACAACTATAAAATACAAAATGTAAAACTCAAAAAACTAAAAATTCACAGGCTATCTTTTAAAACACTAAAAAATTAAAAACCCACACTAAAAGGAACACACCTTAAGTCTAAGCAGCACAGATTCCGAGGCAAAACTAAAAAAACAGAAGCATCTAAAACCAAGTAAAGGTTGGTTGTTCAAGATGTTCAGTTTAGACGGAGGGGAACGGATGAAATATCAGAGTTAAGCGAAGGGGAGAGAGTTTTAATATACAGGGATTCTAAAAGTCTTAACGTTTGCTCACACGGAGCGGAATCTAAAATGTTAAAATTAGCTAAAGTTATATCGACTTTGCATAGAACAACATGGCTGCGTATAGCTGAAGCTTCTTTAGTTTTCAAAGGTTTGTCAGTTCTATGGCTTATGCCCATATGGGCACAGAAACGCGACTCGAGGCTCCGCACAGTGCTACCAATATAGCTCCGATCACATCGGGGACACTTGAATTCATAAACGACAGCACTGCGCAGAGCATCCGATACACGGTCTTTAACATTAAAATATGAGCCAATAGAACGACGGTTAACAAATACTAGTTTAAAATCTATTTGACAATAAAATTTACTAAGAAGTGGCAGAAGGTTATTACGGCAATAGGAATTCAGATATCCCATTTCTGGGAGCACAAGATAATATACATTTTTAGGAACTATTTTTTATAGACGATATGTTGACGATATTTTTGCAGTGTTTACTGATGCTAGCAGTGCTCATCAATTTTTTACATTTTTAAATAACTTGCATCCAAACATAAAGTTTACTCTGGAGGAAGAATCTGACTCCAAGCTGCCTTTCTTGGATTTACTGATTAGCAGAGAGAGTGATTCTATTATTACTTCAGTTTTTCGTAAGAAGACGTTCACTGGTCTTGGTCTCAATTTTTTAAGTTATTGTGATTTTAAATACAAGCTGGCATCTGTAAACACCCTACTTAACCGAGCGTATAATTTATGTTCCAACTATCAATGTCTGCATAATGAATTTGTTTTTTTAAGAAAATATTTTGCGAATAATGGCTATCCTTTGCAGATTGTAGAAAACGCTATCAATAGATTTCTAGCTAACATTTACAAACCTAAAAAGTATAATTTTAACGTTCCTAAAAATTTATATTTTCTTATGCTCCCAGAAATGGGATATCTGAATTCCTATTGCCGTAATAACCTTCTGCCACTTCTTAGTAAATTTTATTGTCAAATAGATTTTAAACTAGTATTTGTTAACCGTCGTTCTATTGGCTCATATTTTAATGTTAAAGACCGTGTATCGGATGCTCTGCGCAGTGCTGTCGTTTATGAATTCAAGTGTCCCCGATGTGATCGGAGCTATATTGGTAGCACTGTGCGGAGCCTCGAGTCGAGTTTCTGTGCCCATATGGGCATAAGCCATAGAACTGACAAACCTTTGAAAACTAAAGAAGCTTCAGCTATACGCAGCCATGTTGTTCTATGCAAAGTCGATATAACTTTAGCTAATTTTAACATTTTAGATTCCGCTCCGTGTGAGCAAACGTTAAGACTTTTAGAATCCCTGTATATTAAAACTCTCCCCCCTTCGCTTAACTCTGATATTTCATCCGTTCCCCTCCGTCTAAACTGAACATCTTGAACAACCAACCTTTACTTGGTTTTAGATGCTTCTGTTTTTTTAGTTTTGCCTCGGAATCTGTGCTGCTTAGACTTAAGGTGTGTTCCTTTTAGTGTGGGTTTTTAATTTTTTAGTGTTTTAAAAGATAGCCTGTGAATTTTTAGTTTTTTGAGTTTTACATTTT
>JAJOZX010001364.1:175000-177500 GCA_023014485.1 Bathynomus jamesi | reverse complement strand
GCGCATAAATCGCCTTCGCCATCCATCTCGCGTGGTGCATGGGACCCGGAGATCGGATAAAGAGTTGACCACCAGTCTTTCCCCCCAGGAAGAGCAAAGATAGTTCAAGGAACTCCTTGTAGTCGTCACGAGGTTGGCTTGCCTGAAGAGCGTTAGGTAAGTAAGTGAGCATCTCTTTTCTCATCTCTTGGAGTTGAGGGTTCTCGAACAAGCTGTCCGATGCTGAGACAAATGCTTCGTGGGAGAGAGATGGCCATTCCTTTTGAAATCGCTTAAAAAGGCCTGTTTCAGGACTTCCTGTTGAGCCAAATATTGAGGCAAAGACATCAGCAAGTACGACTTCAAGTATATGATGTCGACAACCGATCCAAACTAGCTCGTGACCCAATGCTTCTTCAATCCTGACACAGGCTCCGCGATGTAAACCCGTGTTTGACGCAGTGGTATCGAAGACGAGACCTCTCACATGCTGTTCCACGTTCCATAATTTCACAGTTTGAAGGCATGCCTGGGCCTGTGCTTCTCCAGTTCCTTGTTTCATCTTTGGGACACCAAGCAGCTTCTCCTGTCCATTGAATGTTATAAGGATTGCTATCCGATGCACATTCGTCTTCTTCCCTTCAATGCCGGGGAGAAGCTTTCCGTCCCAATGGAGAAGGACAGGGTCTTCTAGAGAGAATGATTCTAGGTCTTCTCGAGCTGCCTGTTCTCGCCCACTTTCTCTGTAGCGATGAATAGAGCTCCGAGAGCACGTCATCCCAGACAGATCATGCCCCGCGGCCTGTAATACAGCTCCAGTTACGAAAACAGCATTCCGGTCAGAAAGATTGGTGCGATCCATTGCTCCAATGACTTCTGGAGATTGGAAAATGTTCGTAACCTTGTTCTTGGGACGCTTTGGTGCCGGAGCTTCAGACGAAGAAGGAATCGGAACCGATGGTCTATAGTCGTCGTCGTCTTGCGAAAAAAGGGAAGAAGAAGAGGAAAGATCAATTGATGACACTCCTGCTTCTTCCAAATCTTTCTGTGTTGCTTCATGCCTTGCCTTCCCCTTGACTTCCTTCTCCATTCTGGATCGCTTTCTGTCCTCTTGTGTAGTCGTTTCCTTATCAATGCCAGCCATGCTGCAAGAATTGACGTCCTTGCGCTGCATGGACAGGAAATTTCGGTCCTCAACGTTGACGATTGTGCTCACGGCATCACTGGTTGCGATGTCAAACAGTTCCTGGATGTCCGCTTTGAAGATGTCTTCATTCATTCTATCGCTGGCACGTTGCCTGGTCCTGTGCTTCTTGAGTGTTTTGTAGCGGTCTAAAAGCTTTGAAAGCTTACGGACACAGGAGTCGATCCGTTGAGTTGGGATCCGCGCTCGGGTCCAGACTTCAATCACCCTCTGGCATGCCTGGTTCAGACTGTCGGAGGTGGTTTGCTTTTGATTGATGTGGTGGTATTGCCCCAAGAGGAGGGTCAAGGCATGTAGGGAGCCTTGACGTGGATAAAGTTCCAGTTGCCATCCCTAGAAGCCAAACTTTTGGAATTGATCGAGTTTGAGCCATCGGACCTACGGAAGAAAAAGTACATTATATAATATAATATTCAGAGTGGGGCGACCTCTAAATATTCACCAATCACGCTGCAATTTTGCACAGACCATGTGGCACTAAATGGACAAAAACCACACTTGTGGAGACTATCTAAGACAATTTTGAAATTTCCCCTATGGATTTGGACCACCCTAAATAATATATATATATATCCATATATACATATATATATATATATTATCCATATATACAATACACATATATATATATACAAATATATATATATATATATATATACATATATTACATATACATACAATATACACATATACATTATATATACATATACATATATATACATATATACATATAATACCTATATACATATATATATATATATACGGTACACATATATATACGGTACATATATATATACATATATATACATATATACATATATATAATACATATATATATATACATATAATATATCATATACATATATATATATATACATATATATATATGTAAAAATGAACAATGAATAATCCATATTCATTTTTACATAAGAAACCAAATTGCCTAAGCGAGTTTTGGATAAAAAAATTTATTTGTAGCTTCCTATTTTTGTTTGTGTCAAACCCTATGATCTACCATTTCTGTGGTTTAGTCGTATCTATTTTCCATTTTTCATTGTTATAGAATTTATTATAATTAATTATGATTGTCCTCCATCTCACCCTCGACCCTAGATTATGCATACACATTGCATGTAACAGGATTGGAACCCGCAGTTGTACTTCTTAGTCATTGATACCACTCTTTGTTCTAGTTCGTTCATGTAAATCTTCCTAATAATGATTTGTACTATACGTACAAATTCAATAACTATGACGTCACATTTTCCCGTCATTAATTTCCCTTCATTATATCTCTAGTATGCAATGTATGAAAAT
>JAJOZX010001364.1:145000-170000 GCA_023014485.1 Bathynomus jamesi | reverse complement strand
ACTCTAATAAATACTAAATTATAACCAATCAACGCTCTACCCCAGCAAATGCACAAAACAAATGACAGATGTCCAGGAGGCAAACTTCCAGATAGCTCGGTTATGTTTAGTCAAATGTGGTTAAGATTTTCGTGGGGCGTCAGACTTGCAATACCAACTCTGGAACTTTTCCACACTTCATCGACGGAACAGTCGACACTCTGATTACCCTATTAAGCACCTATACTCATTTGGTCGATGAGGAATCGACACTTGTCAAAAGAATGTCTCATGGCAAGTCTCGATATTGATCCCCAAGTAGGAGTGAAAGAAAAAAAATCGCGTAAAATGAAGATGCTAAATTGGAAGTTGGTTAAAGAGGTGAAAAATAAGTTCCAGCTTTCTTCAACAAGTAAATAAGTAATTAACCGAAACGGCTTGTGTTTGCTGAGAAATGAATGCTTTCAGGTTGATATTCAGAAATGTCAGTTTCTTTGCTTTTCCTAAGAGAAAGTTAGATTAATCTGATAATCTACAGGGTGTTTCAGGTCGATCGACCGTAGAAATATGGAAATTGGCGGAATTTGTAGTTTGTATTGGAAGTTTGTCATAGTAATTCAAGAACTAAAAAATGTAATGACGTGAACATGTAAAACGTATCACAACATGTTATACTTCGTCGCTTCTTATAGGGTCAACCTGAAACACCCTGTATAGGCAAGCTATATCAGGATAAATTTTCGTGGCTTCCTCCAAATATGTCTATGTATCAAACAAATACCGGCCTTACGATATCTGATCGGCAAGTTATTAATAGGTTACATTAAATTAGGTTGTTGATTTTTTTAAATGTCAATGTTTTGGTCTTGTCGACGAAATGTGTATAGGTCCAACAAATACTCACAGATAATAAAGAGTGTGGCTTCAAAACAAAGCAGAAGGTTGGGTTCAAAAAGCTCCACAAAAGGTAAAATAAAACTGGGAAGCATTTCCACACGCGCCAGAAAAGGAGACCAGTAACATAAGCATTCCAAAGTACTGAAATTATTCAAAATACGAAATGAAAGCACGGTGAGAAGAAATTAAATGTGGATAAAACTGATGCGTACAAAACCTAGACTAAAAATCATGTGATTCAAATCAAAGTGAAACAAAACTGGAAAAGGGACAGGAAAACTGAAAATTCAGCAAAACATTTTCAATGTATTTTCACCAGATTTAATAAAAGAAGCGGGGGGAGCTTTAAGTTTATTTTACTTTGCAGTTTATATCAACTTCAAATGCTATTAAGGCCTACCAAACAACAATCTTATAAATTTCGCAATCAGCTTCTTGACGCTCCACCACAGAAACAAAAGGTGAAAATCAAATGCAAATTAATAATTTCATCCTTAAAAAGAACGGAACCTACCTTCTTAGAGTGTCCACGATACTGTTACTTGAATTGGGAACTTCTTTCTCCAAAGAGTGGAATTTGTGTTTCTTTTCTTTGATGAGAATCTCATTGAAAATCGAGAAATTTTTGGGCAACCTCATCAGACTGATCCAAATGTGCTTTCTGTAGTCTTCTGGGAACTCTTCAAATTCCTCTAAAATATCTTTCCATTTAGTTTCATCGAAGAGGGACTGTTTTAAAATGTACTTCATTAACTTTGTCTGCATTAAGAAGCCTACTAGCATGCAAATATAGCAGACCTACATAAATTTTTTCATGTCAAATGCATATCCCCGAAAAAAAGATTTCACTCAAGAGTCCAAGGCTCAGAGGTCGAAAAATCCACTCGTTCTCTCAACACGGACAAGTGAATTTTGATGGCTGACGAGATGAAAATTTACCGCATAATACAGGGTGTCCCATAAGTCCGGCATCATAGGAGAAATTCATATTTTTCTATTTCTACAAACCATAATTCATATTTTTCTCTTTCTACAGGCCATAATGTCTGTGAGCAAGGAAGAACGAATCCAGATAATTCTACTCAGGAAATCGGAGTCAAAGAGAGGCCGCTGCTGAATTTAACAGACTGCATCCAGACCGCGAGCCAATAACACAGAGTTGTGTTAGCAGACTTGTTGCAAAGTCTCTTTGACTCCGATTTCCTATGAGTAGAATTATCTGGATTCGTTCCTCCTTGCTCACATACATTATGGCCTGTAGAAAGAGAAAAATATGAATTTCTCCTATGATGCCAGACTTATGGGACACCCTGTATATTATTTAACTTAGACTGAGTTGGCAACCCTATCAAAAATTATTTCGAGGTGAGGGAAATTCTAGCCGCAGATTTACCAATTCTCTACCACAATACGACTCGAATTTAACCTTATTTTGAAACAAACGTTATAAATCTCCATACATATCCCCGTAACAATCGTGTAATAATTTCAAACTTCGTCTTCGCATCATTCTTTGGGAAAAAAAAAAAAAGACCAGTAAACTTCAGCACTGTTGATAACTCTTATCAATTCTTAACGTGTGTGTGTGTGTGTGTGTGTGTGTTATGGCGCAGACCTCCACTTCTGACTTCGATCTTTGATACTGGATCCTCAGTCTTGTCAGGAACCATGTGCACGTAAAATTTTAGCAGTTCATATAAAAGTTAAAGAATTATGGCATGGACCTTCACTTGACCTTTTACCTCTATCTGTGACTTTGACCTTTAATGCAATGTTTCGAGTTTTTTTCAATTGTATTTATTTGTGACGTTGACCTTTGATACAGGAACCTAATTATTACTCAGTAACATTGTCTCGTGATCATCTACATGTGTATGAAGTTTAATTTATTTTGGGTGGTTCAAAAGTTATGGTTCAAAGAGGAATGGCTTCGTGCCAGGAAACAGAGGGTCGTTGTTAATGGTAGGGAATCGAGGTGGCTGGATGTAAGTAGCGGTGTCCCTCAGGGTTCAGTGTTAGGCCCATGCTATTCGTAATCTACATTAACGACACAGATGTAGGCTTGACCAGTAACGTGTCAAAATTAAAATTCGCAGACGATACTAAAATAGGTGGTAAAATTCTTAACGTGGACGATAGAAAAACGCTCCGAGACGATGTAAATAGGATTATGGAGTGGATGGGTAAGTGGCAGATGCAATTTAACTAGGGATGTACCAGGTCACAATATAGCAGGATAACCGAATATCTGGCTTTTTATTTTTGCCGGATACCAGATAATCCGGCCGGATCAAGAAATGGTAGGATACCGGATAATTGCCGGATATTTGGCGGATCATGTATTCTTAAAGGAATAAAATTTTAAAACTTGCAATTAACTAGTGGTTTAACAAACTTTTATGGTTCCTGCTAATTTTACAAAGTCATTATTCTCAATGCATTCAATGCTGGAAAGAAAAAAGGCAAAGTTGATTGGACCTAGTTCTGCTAAATTTTAGAGAAATCTAACTGTGAAAAAACTATATAGGGCTATGGGTTGATTGCCTGATACCCTCATCCGTTGGAAATTTCCAGCAGACTTCAGTGGAGAGTTAACGACAAAAGCCCTGTTTTTTCGTTAGAAAGTTATGTATATGTATGTCTTCAAAAGACCTCTCTGTTTATTTGCCTTCGGTATTTGCGCTGCCTAATGGTAAAGAAAGGAATTGCCTTACCTTATTATTTCGTTGGGCCTCGCTTCTGTTTCGATGTAGGGCGCGACGATCTTTTTCGATGTAGGGCCGTGGTACGATGGAGCTACACAATGAGTTGACTATATAACTAATATAGGCAGTCACTATTTAAACACCTGAAAGAACAGACCTATCCTTCTTATAGTTATTAAGTTTTATATCAAGAGGATTTCACTCAGAACTTATAGGAAGATAAAGTACATCTTCCTTGCTTAAAGCATCGCTGTAACATAAGCAGCTCCGAGCGAGCCGATATAATATAATCTTCGTATTTTTATTATTTGCTGATTTCGCAAAGTTCGTTGACTCGTCTCTCGATGTAATTTTCATGAGTTTAATTTTCATGAGTTGGCAGTGGAAAAGTTTGAACACGAAACAATAAATTTGGTTTTCTTGTTGTTATGCAGGCCCGATGCCCACATATGGGTTCTATGTACGTACGGCAATTATTTCATTCCCAATAGGCTATGTCGCCAATCCCAAGGCAATTTTGTAGGCATTTAATTCAATTAATTAATAATTTATATTTAATTAAGAAATAAAGGTACCACATACGATACGATGTTGTAAGCGTGTATAGTTTTTCCATACTAACTTTTAGTGTTTTTTGTTTAAAAGAAAATCATTATAAATGTTAAATTTAGCCCTTTACTGCACACGGATCTTCCCACAGCTGAATAAAATCGTCTGGCATTAGCCATAACAACATAATAAAGTACACACAAAAACTGGAACTATGAAGTTTTTTATCAACAAAATGTGATTAAAATGTTAATTAATTATCCGGTATCCGGCCGAATACTGAAGAAGTGTCCGGATCGTGATCCGGTATCCGGTGCATCCCTAAATTTAACGTAGACAAATGTAAAGTTTTGCATATAGGTTCTCGTAACAACAATTACACGTACATGATGGATGACAGTTAGCGAGCGTTGACGAGGAAGTAGATTTAGGCGTACGCGTATCTAAGGATTTAAAAGTTAGGAACCAGTGCCTGGAGTCTTGCGCAAAAGCTAATAGGATGTTAGGCTTCATAGCGCGTAATTTCGAGTTTAAATCAAAGAAAATTATATTGCTCCTTCACAAGTCTCAAGTCAGGCCTCACTTAGAATATGCCATTCAGTTTTGGTGCCCGTATTTGGCATGAGGATACTGATAGGTTGGAAAGGGTTCAGCGACGCGCCACGAAACTAATTCCGTCACTACGCAACAAGTCTTACGAAGATAGGATTAAAGAGTTAGACTTTCATTCATTGGAAACAAGGAGATTAAGGGGGGAGCTTATTGAAATTTTCAAAATCGTTATAAAATCGATAACGTAAATTTTGACAAATTGTTCATTTTCGATAATAGCAATACTCGTAATAACGGATTTAAATTACATGACAGACGTTTCATTACCAACATCGCTAAAACCTTTACGTTTAAAGTAACTGATAAATGGAATAATCTTCCCGCGTCCGTCGTGAACTCTACCAGTGTTAAAATGTTAAAAAAAACGTTTAGATAGGCATTTTAAAAATATTAACGTCGTTTAAAATAATAAAACAATTAGCAACAAAAGCTCTGGGGGTAATGGTCGAGGTTTGAGTTTGTTGACGATTAATGCCAGCTTGTGACATGCCAGCGGTGTGATATGTCAGGGAAAAAAAAAAAAAAAAAAGACTAACAGGAACTTAGTTGTAGCTCGTAGCGTAAATTAACCCACTTTTTGTTATACTCTTCATACTTTTTTTTTTGTTCTTTTCTTATCTTATCTTTACTTGCATGGTATGACAGTGTTTGAGTTAAGACTGTGTTTGCATGGTTTGTAAGCGTTCTTATTTTACTTCTTTTCATCTTTCATCCCTTTCCTTTTCTCTTCGACTATTTTTCCGACTTGTCGACAGTGGCTGGCAGATGATGATGATGATGATGATCTACAGATCTACAGAAGCTAAGGCTAACAAAGACTCTAAGATCCACTCTAAGGTTAGCCCGAGAGAAAGGAAAGAGTAGGGGGTTAAGAGAAGAGAAGAGAATAAGGGGTTAAGTAAGGAGCAGCACCTATCATTCGTGGGTTAACATTCATTCAGAAAAAGAAAAAAGACTCACCATCATCATCCGCCGGCCACTGCCGACAAGTCAGAAAAATAGTCGGAGAAATAGGAGAGGGGTGAAAGATGAAAAGAAGTAAAATAAGAACGCTTACAAACCATGCAAACACAGTCTTAACTCACAGTCATACCATGCAAACTACAAACATGCAAGAAAAGAGTTACAGACATGCAAAGTAAAAAAGTAGGTAAAGTTAAACAAAAAGTGGGTTAGTTTACGCTACGAGCTACATCTACGTTCGTGTTAGTCTAATTTTTTTTTTTTTAATAATTTATTGCTGGCATCACACGCTGGCATGTCACAAGCTGGCATTCATCGTCAACAGACTCATCCTCGAGCACCACCACCAGAGCTCCTGTTGCTAACTTTGTTTTTTTATTTTAAACAACGTTAATACTTTAAAATGTCTGTCAAGACGGTTCTTAAACATATTAACGCTGGTAGAATGAACGACTGACGCGGAAGATTATTCCATTTATCAATTACTTTAAACGTAAAGAAGTTTTTAGCGATATTAGTAATGAAACGTCTGCCACGCAACTTAAATCCGTTATTGCGAGTATTACTATTATCGAAAGTGAACAATTTGTCAAAATTTACGTTATCGATGTTATTAACGATTTTGAAAACTTCAATAAGCTCCCCCCTTAATCTCTAGTTTCGAGTGAATACAGGTCTAACTCTTTAATCCTATCTTCATAAGGCTTATTGCGCAATGACGGAATAAGTTTCGTGGCACGACGCTGAACCCTTTCTAACCTATCAATATCCTCACGCAAGTACGGGCACCAAAACTGAACGGCATATTCTAAATGAGGCCTGACTAGGGACTTGTAAAGGGGCAATATAATATCCTTCGATTTAAATTCGAAATTACGCGCTATGAAGCCTAACATCCTATTAGCTTTTGCGCAAGACTCCAGGCACTGGTTCCTAACCTTTAAATCCTTAGATACGCGTACGCCTAAATCTACTTCCTCGTCAACGCTCGCTAACTCCCTATCATCCATCGTGTACGTGTAATTATTGTTGCGAGAACCTATATGCAAAACTTTACATTTGTCTACGTTAAATTGCATCTGCCACTTATCTGTCCACTCCATAATCCTATTTACATCGTCTTGGATCCTATTTCTATCGTCCTCGTTAACAACCTTACCGCCTATTTTAGTATCGTCCGCGAATTTTGACACGTTACTAGTCAATCCTACATCTATGTCGTTAATGTAAATTACGAATAGCAATGGGCCTAACACTGAACCCTGTGGGACACCGCTACCTACATCTAACCACCCGATTCACTACCATTAACTACGACCCTCTCTGCCTCCTAGCACGAAGCCATTCTTCTAACCAGTTAGCTACCTGACCGCGTATACCGTGCGCTTTAACCTTCGCAATTAGTCTCCTATGCGGAACTGTATCGAACGCCTTTTTAAAATCTAAATAAATAACGTCAGCTGCTCTATGCCTATCGTATTCGCGCACTATTTCGTTATAAAATTCTAACAAATTAGTTAAACAAGACCTATGGCGTCGAAACCCATGCTGACTACTATTAATCAAATCTCTACTTTCTAAGTGATCGATAATACGATCCCTAACTACGGATTCCAAAAGTTTACCGACAATTGACGTTAAGCTAATGGGCCTATAATTGCTAGCTACTGCGCGGTCGCCTTTTTTAAAAATAGGCGTGACGTTAGCTAATTTGAAGTCTTCAGGAATAATCCCCGTTTCGAGTGACTGATTAAAAATCTTCGTTAAGGGGCCTACGATAACTTCTTTCAAATCTTTCAAATGTCTGGGATAAAAACGCGTCAGGGCCTGGAGCCTTGCTAACTTTTAGCCTATCGATATAATGCGCAATCTCAGCCTCGTAAACAGTTATTTCATCCAAAATAGTCTCGCTACTAAATGGAACGATATCGTCCACGTCGGGGACATTATTTACGTCTTCTACGGTAAAAACTGTCGCAAAAAAGTTATTGAAAATACCGCCATCGCCTGAGCGTCAGAAGCCAAAGCGCCATTAACATCCACTAGAGGGCCTATGTTATCTTTTACCGGCTTACGATTATTTACGTATTCAAAAAACTTTTTTGGATTATGTTTACTATCCGCAGCTATAAGTATCTCTAAATTACGCTTGGCATTCCTAACTGATCTTTTAACCTGACGTCTAAGCTCGATATATCTATTAAAGTTAGCTGCCGTGCCATTGCGCTTACTAAGTCTATACGCTCGTTTATAAACTCTCCTATTTCCCTAGTCCACCACTTCGGCCTACCACGATTTCTAGCGCGCTTGGGCCTACGAGGAATAAACTCCCTTTCAATATTCCTAAAACTTTCTTTAAACGCCACCCAACGCAAATTTGTGTCATTGCCCATAAATAAGTTATCCCAGTCCACTACTCTCATCCTATCAGCAAAACTATCAAAATTAGCCCTACGAAAATCAGGGACTTCTATTACGTTACTATCCTGAGTTTTTTATCTAACTTAAACCTAAGAATTTGATGATCACTACATCCTAAACTCTCGCCTACTTCTAAACCTTCGACTATATTCTCGCCGTTCGTCATCACCAAATCTAAAATATTGTCACCGCGCGTTGGTTCGGTAACTATCTGTCGTAAAAAGTTATCGTCCATAAACTCAACCAATCTCAAACCCTCCTCATTACCAGTAAAATTCTCGTAATTAACATTAGGGCAGTTAAAGTCTCCGACAATTATACTATTCCGATTGTCAATAAAATTACCAAGAAGTGAGTAAAATCTAGTATCTGTATCGAGGGGTTGAACGGGAGGTCTATAAACAACAACAAAATTAAAACTAATACTACGCGCCCTAACTTCAACACATATCGCATTAATTGCTGCCGGAAAATCTAACTTAACCTCGATAGCCCTAAGGGAATTACGAATGTACAGCAAAACGCCTCCACCAAACCTATGTAACCTATCATTAGTAAAGAGTTTAAAACCCGGTATATCAAGTTCCCCCAACAAGTCCCGAGTCACGGTATTTAACCAAGTTTCAGTGATAGCAACTATATCATAGTTGCCGGAATAAATTATCGCCTTAAATTCATTTAATTTATTTCTAATACTACGCGCGTTACAATAAAAGACGTTTAAGTTATTTTTTACCACGGGCCCGCGTTTTAAACTATTTATCACGTCGGGCCCGCGTTTCCCGGACCCACAACGTTTAAAGAAGGCTTCGACCTATACAGCTTTCGCACGTTTTCGTCTATTAACCTACCTAGCCTAGCATTACCTATTTCATTAAAATGCACCCCATCTTTTATAAAAAGGCTAGGATCACTGAATTCGGACCACAGCTTTACGAAGGGTACATTTTCCTCAGCACAAATCTCTTCTAATTTGTTATTCAAAAATATTGTTTTTGACGTAATTCTAAGACCCAACCCGTGCCTAGGGGTAATACCTAGAACTAAAGACCTATCTGACCTCGCCTTCAGGGACCTAATTAACCCCCTATATCTCTCCAAAAGGTCAGGCACTCTCGTATCGGGCCTATACGAGTCGTTGCCTCCTACCATCGTCACCAACATTGAGTGACGGGAGGCAACGTCAATCCTATCCACTTCGTCTCTAACTCTGTCAACCCTGGCCCCTGGGAGACAGACCCTCCTCCTCTTGGTTGGATGCCGTTTAACGAACTCTTTGTCCATGTGGCGCACTAAAGAGTCCCAATTAAAATAGTTTCCCCCTCATTCACGTCCCTTTCCAAATGGGCGAAAGGGTTCGAAACCTCGATAGGGGGGGGATTCCTATCACCTAACGTACGCGGCCTAGCTCCACCCTTAACCTCTCTAAATCCCTCGCTATCTACTACTCTCGGACTAACCTTAACCTCTTCCTCAACTCTATCTAACCTTCCCGACAAGCTACCTAAACTAGAAACTACGTTACGCACCTCACCCTTCAAATTACTAACGTCTTCAACGTTAGTATTGGTTCGGCTTCCGTCAACCGTAGCCCTACCCCTGCCCTCATCAAGCGTTGCAAGTCTTTCCGCTACCTCACGTGCACTGCGTTTTATGTCAACTAATTCCTCGATGAACTCGCAAAAGAAAAACTGATCTATCGGTAATCACCATTGGACCGCCGTTATAATCTTTAAATTCCGAATACCACCGGTTTACCCTACACCTAACACACGACGCTTTCTGCGACGGCATCGCGCAGTTAAAAATTAGTTTAAACCGTCACAGGTATTAGTTAAATTAAGCCGGCACGCTATGAAAACTTCTAAATCGCTAAAAACCACTAATATTCAATTACTTAACTATAACAACGTAAATTTAAACGCAAGTATATGAAATTCAAAACTATCCAAAAGCAAAATTTTTTTTTCTCTCTCTCTCTCTCTCTCCCAGCAGGTAGTCCCCCTCTCCCAGCAGGTAGTCCCCCTCCCCCAGTAGTTAGTCCCCCTCCCCCAGCAGGTAGTGACTCTCCTTCAACGTTGAAGGGGGCTCAGGCTCCTGCGGAGATTGTCCCCTTGTTAGTGAGGGCTCTTCAACTCCCGACAGCCCTGGCTGTTCGGGAAACGGGTCGTGCTAGGGGGCGGTCAGAATAGGGGAGGCTCCCTCCGTGCAATGCTTTTTAATGCTAGGTCGATCAGGAACAAGTTTGGCGAGCTACGGGCGCTCTTAGCATCAGAATACCAGGATATCGTTGCTATCACCGAGTCCTGGATTCATACTGATCGTAGGGACTACGTTGGGGAGTTCGAAATTCCCGGGTATAGAATGTCTCGCAAAGACCGCACCCGTAGGGATGGGGGTGGGGTACTAATATACGTCAGAAACACGTTGAGTCCGGTTGACTGCCAGTTCCGGTCGGAACGGGAGCTGCTTGGCGTCGATCTGAACGTGGGAGGGACGAACTATAGGTTAATCTTGGTGTACAGACCTCCGCATCTCCTCCTCGAGGATACAGCCCTGTACACCGAACTCAGTAGCCTGCTAGGGGATAGGGTGTGTGTAGTTTTAGGAGACTTCAACTGTCGCAGCATAAAGTGGGAAAACAGGACTGCCGATGCTGAAGGGAGGAGGCTAGTTGACTTTGCTGATGAGAACTTCCTCACTCAGTGGGTCAACGAGCCTACACGAGGCGAAAGCGTTCTAGACTTAGTATTCACGACCGAAGACAACCTCGTCACTGGCCTCACCGTTGACGAATCATTGGGCGGGAGTGATCACGGTCTTATTAGGTTCCGTGTGTGCGTCCCTCGGGTGAAGCGTAGTAACTCGAGAGGCAGTAAGCTCGATCTCCGGCGGGCGAACTTTGTTAGCCTCAGGGATAGCGTAGGAGAGATGGGGTTAGAGGTTGGCGGCGATGTTGAGTGAGTGTGGAGTGCATTCCGGGACGAGTTTATGGTGCTGCAGTCTGCTGCCATACCCTCAAAACCGGTCACCCCTGCTTCAACGTAGCCTAGGTGGTTCAATCGTGACATCGCTTCGGCTATCCGAAATAGGAAAGTAGCGTATAGGAGGGCGAAGGCCAATCGTTCCCACGAGAACACTGAAGCGTATGTCCGCCTGTGTAGGGAAGTGAAGGCGAAGGTTAGGCTAGCGAAACGTAACGAAGAACTACGGGTGGCAAGCCTCTGCAAGGGGAACCCAAGGAGTTCTTCAGTTATGTTAATAGTAGAAAGCCCATTAGAAGCATGATAGGTCCGTTAAAAGACGGAAGCGGCGTTCTGCGGACCTCCGACGCGGACATCGCTAATGTGCTTAATGAGTACTTTGCGGGAGTGTTCACCAGGGAGGATACCCGCGTCATCCCCGAGCCAGGCGTGAGGCACGAAGGTGCTGGCCTGGATAGTGTTAGATGTACCGCGACAGTCGTTGCCGATAGAATAGACAAACTGAGCGCGTTTAAGGCTCCTGGGCCAGACCAGTTTCTCCCCAGAGTGTTGCGAGAAGTGCGCGACCAGGTGAGGTGGCTCCCCACCTGGCTACAGTCTTCAACAAATCGTTGGAGATGGGCCAGGTGCCTGGTGACTGGAGGGAAGCCAACGTGACCCCTATCTTTAAGAAAGGGGATCACGAAAGTCCAGGGAACTATCGTCCCATTAGTCTCACTTCAGTTGTAGGTAAATTATTAGAAGGGATAATAGCTGATAGGATCGTTGACCATTTGGATTCCTACAAGCTGCTTGAGGACTCCCAACATGGGTTTAGACGGCATAGGTCGTGTCTCACCAACTTGCTCGAGTTTTTCCACGTCATGTTGAGTGAGTACGATAAGAGTAGGGCGATTGATATACTTTATCTCGACTTTCAGAAAGCCTTTGATAAAGTACCTCATCGCCGGCTAATGGCGAAAGTGCGCGCGCTTGGTATCGGTGGGGAAATAGGTAGGTGGATTGAAAACTGGCTGAGGAATAGGCGGCAGAGGGTGGTAATTAAAGGTGCTAGTTCGGGTTGGGCCTCGGTCACTAGTGGGGTTCCTCAGGGTTCCGTTTTGGGGCCACTGTTGTTTATCATTTACATAAATGATATCGACGGTGGCATCGTCAGTCGGATCGCCAAATTCGCTGATGACACCAAGCTTGGGGCCAATGTTGGGACGCCCGAAGCGATCGAGGAACTGCGTGCGGACCTAGGTAGGATAGGTGTGTGGTCCGAAAAATGGCAAATGCCGTTTAACTTGGGTAAATGCAAAGTGATGCACAGTGGCTACGCCAATCCCAAGTCGGACTACTCGATGTTGGGTAGTAATATCGAGGTGACTGATTTAGAAAAGGACTTTGGTGTGCTAATTAGCAGCGACCTTAAGTTTACGAAACTGTGTGTAGAGGTGGAAAAGAAAGCCCAGAAACTATTGGGTTATATCAGGAGGCAATTTCAGTTTCGGAACAAGGAGATTGTGCTCTCACTGTACAATTCCCTTGTTCGGCCGCACCTGGAGTATGCTGTGCAGTTCTGGTCGCCCGCCCTCAGGAAAGATATTGAGAGGCTGGAGCGAGTGCAGGCGAGGGCCACAAAGTTAATCCCTTCCGTTAGGCATTTGGGATACAATCGACGGTTACGCGCCCTGAACTTGTTTTCGCTTGAAACTCGGAGGCTGCGCGGTCAACTGATCGAGGTTTTCAAGCTCTTACGCGGGTTGAACGATGTCGATTTTAGAAGTATGTTTAGTTTAAATGATAACCCAACTCGCAACAATGGTTGGAAGTTGGATTTGAAACGGTTTAGGACTAGTGTGTGTGGGAATTACTTTATGTATAAGATCTGTGACACATGGAACAGGTTACCTTCGGAAGTTGTGAACAGTTCCTCTGTGGATCAGTTCAAGAAAAGGTTAGACCAAATCTTGCACACTATTTGAGTGTGTACAAAATTTTCCGTGGCACCCGTTGCCATTGGTACCTCCTCGGTATGGGCCGCAAGGCCTTTTGAGGTACTTCTTTTCCTTGTAACTCACTCACTCACTCACTCTTTCTCTCTCTCTCTCTCTCTCAATGAATGTTAACCCACGAACGATAGGTTTTGCTAGTTAATTAACCCCTTATTCTCTTCTTTTAACCTCCTACTCTCTTCTCTCTCTCGGGCTAGCCTTAGAGTGGATCTTAGGGTCTTTGTTAGTCTTAGCTTCTGTAGATCTGTAGAGTTGATCTTTATTTGACCTTTGACCACTTTGTGACTTTCACCTTTGATGCAGGAACCTGATTATTGTTCATGACATCATCTTGTGATCATCCGTGCGTGTTTGAAGTTTCATTCATGTTCAGGTTCAGAAGTTATAACCCGGAGACGAAAGTGTAACGAACAGACAAACGGACAAACGGACAAATGCAATCGAGTGTAGCACCTCCAAATTTTTCGGTCGGGGACATAAGAACTGGCGAAAAACTTTGTCTTAATTTTACTGATTTACTATATCGATTTTTCAAATACAGGGTGTCCCATAAGGCCGGCATCATAGGAGAAATTCATATTTTTCTATTTCTACAAACCATAATTCATATTTTTCTTATGCTCGGGATCCCAATTTCCCGTCCACCATTCTGTTCAGTGACGAGGATGTTTTTTATGGAAATGGTGAGGTAAATCAACAGAACACCCGCTACTGGTCTCAAAACAACCCTCACTGGTATACCTCTTCAAGGAACGGTATTATTATAGTATTACACCCGTCTAACGTCCAGCAATTATTATATATTCATTACGTAGATTTTTTAATTCTAAGACACTTTTCTTCTATAGCGTTTCCGTCGCAAATGCTTCGTTTTCGAGATATAAACGTTTTTTTGGTGTGTATCTAGTGTGTGTTCGTATGTTCGTTTGTGTGTTCGTTACATGTCTGCCCAATCACTGCGTTCAATCCATTTCGAATTTGAATTACTTTCGTACCGGAATGGAACACTCATTCAGAAGTACATTAGGCCTGGCTCTGTGATTTATAGTGATTCCTGGGCTGCCTACAAGACTATAAGTGATTTAGGCTAGGATAGGTTAGGTTAGGTCAATTTTGAAGGTGAAATTTGTTTTTCCTATGTTTTTTGATGTTTTAAACGAACATTCCTGTTTTTCTTTTAGGTTAGGATAGGTTAGGTTAGGTCAATTTTGAAGGTGAAATTTATGTTTTTCCTATGGTTTTTGATGTGTTTTGAACGAATCTGACCTTCAAAACCGTCGGAAATGACTCGTTTTCGATTGCCGGCTGGGGGGAGGGGGGTTATCTAAAAAACGAGTCATTTCCGACGGCTTTAAAGGTCAGATTCGTTCAAAACACATCAAAAACCATAGGGAAAAACATAAATTTCACCTCCAAAGGGAGACTGGTGTAATACTATAAATTTACCTAAGGAACAAGGTGCATCTTGGGTGATGGTATGGTGTGGCATTTGAAAGGATTGCATCATAGGCCCCCTCTTTTTCGATGAACATGTCACTGGAGGCACACCTACCTACGTATGCTCAAGGAAGAAGCATTTCCCAGTGTCTTGAACGAAGAAGGAAATTTCCCAACATGGTTCCAGCAAGACGACGCTCCTGCACATTACAGCACCCAAGTAATGGAATACCTGTACCAACAATTCCCTGGTCATTGGATAGGACGTCGAGGGCCTGTGGAATGGCCAGCTAGAAGCCCGGATCTCACGCCACTAGATTTTTATCTCTGGGGCCACTTGAAAGCGCTGGTATACGCAGAGAAAATTAGGAGTGTTGAACATTTGTGGCAGCGCAGCGCATTATTGGGGCATGTAACACCATTACTCCTGACATCATTCACCGTGTGCTTGCTGACTGGGTATCACGTCTGAATTTGTGTATTGAAAACAATGGTGGACATATTGAGCACGTTCTGTAAATAAAAGCTTTTGTTTTGCCTTTTTTTTATTATTTTTCCTATGATGCCGGACTTATGGGACACCCTGTATACTGTATATATTTTTTTAATAACAATAAATAATAATAATAATAGTACGCCTCAGTGGTGTAATGGTTAGCGTCGCTGACTACGAATCCATCGGTCCCGGGACCGAGACCGGGTGACGGCAGGCGGCGCGCAGCAAAACCCAGCTGTTCATCCTCCCACACAATAAAAGAAATTGGTTGGTAGATAAATGGGTACCCTGGGTAGCCTTGTGGTTAAGACGCTGGGCTGCTGCTGCTGCTACTGGTGGGACGTGGTTCGTATTCCGCGTTAAACTGTAGGTCTAAGGTAGAGTGACAAGCTTGACCTTCGTCAGAATGAACAATTCGAGCGGAAGCAAAACCAAGGTTATACTGCTGACCCTTAATAAGGTGGGATTATTATTATTATTATTTCCTTTAAAATATAGTTGGGGGAGGGCGAGTCATAACTAGTTTGAGGATCTAATTCTTTGTATTTTTGGCCATTATGTTGTGAGGTTTGTACTTTTAAATTTGAGTTGATTAATAAATAATTAATTCATTATCGAATTTGAAAGTTTTCAATAGAGTCATATTTAATGACATTTAACGAGACCTTTAGCGATTCAAAAAGTTTAAACTCTTTGTAGTTAACTTCTCGTTACTGACACATGGAATTATCGAAGAGAAACATTGCGAATGAAGACGCCAGCAAATAGCACGTTCGCAAATCTTTCCTACTGTAACGAGTACGTAAGTTTTCTTCACAAGGTGTAGATCTATATTTACAACTAACAGGGGTATTTAGTATTCCCCAGAAATTTAAGGAAAAAAACACCAAGTTAGAATATCACGGATAACTGAATTGAATGCCCGGTTAATAGTCGTGATATTTTTGTTAGTTTTAACGAAAATATCACGACTTAACCTAACCAACTGTCAAGCGTACAGTTGACCTAACCGGGCATTCAATAGTTTTCCCGTAGGTTTCGATTAATTTTAACCAACTTTTACCTAATATTTTTTTTCTCTCGAGGAGCCGTTTCCGTGTTTTAGGGTGGGACACAGACAGTATATATATATATATATATATATATATATATATATATATATATATATAATGATACACACAGACCGTGCATGGAACAAGGAACTCTTCTGGGAAAATTAAATCCACTATAATCCGAATAAGTAATGGTAAATGACAAACACTATAATTTTTTCTTTTTCATGATGTTAGCCCGACGTGGGCAACGAGTCACTCGCAAAGAGGCCCCAAAAATATAGCTTCCCTCACCAACTATATGCAAAGTAGATAGGATCCAGCTTTGGGACAGGATCTAGGGGTTACAGCTACACCTAGCCTACTGTATCCAAAACCTCAATATAAGCAAGTCTCGTTGCATTCGCGTCTGATTGAATATCATGAAAAAAAAAACTATAGTGTTTGTCATTTACCATTACTTATTCGGACTATAGTGGATTTAATTTTCCCAGAAAAGTTACTTAGTTACTTGTTCCATGCACGGTGTGTGTGTGTATCATAAAAGAACCTCAGGGGACCATTCTGAGTTCAATCATATATATATATATATATATATATATATATATATATACACACACACACACACACAAGGGTACTTCAATAAGTATCCGCACTTTTTATTTTAGTGATAATATTGTATATATAATATATACTCGTAATAACCAACCAAACTGAGATCTATAGGCTTATTTAGGCTACTCGTAGCTGTCACATATCGTATGAGTAGTGAGCGTGGCTGCGCCGCTTTCAATTTGTACTCTGGAAGAACAGAGATCCATGGTTCGTGTTTTGTGGGCAGGTGTGAAAGGAGCTGAAATTCACACGCGTTTTTGTGCTCAGTATGGGAATAATGCGTTACCACGGCGAAGGGTGGACGAGTGGATTCAAATGTTCAAGGAAGGTCGGACATGTGTAACAGATGCCCAGCGCTCAGGACGACCGTCAACATCAACCAGTGGTGACAAGCAGGAAGAAGCTAGAGCCATGATTTTCGATGACAGAAGATTAACAATAAAAGAAATTGCATCTTCATTAGACATCAGTTAAGGTTCAGCCTATTCGATAGTTCATGACATTCTTGGCTTTCACAAGGTTTGTGCAAGATGGCAGCGCTCAGGACGACCGTCAACATCAACCAGTGGTGACAAGCAGGAAGAAGCTAGAGCCATGATTTTCGATGACAGAAGATTAACAATAAAAGAAATTGCATCTTCATTAGACATCAGTTAAGGGTCAGCCTATTCGATAGTTCTGACATTCTTGGCTTTCACAAGGTTTGTGCAAGATGGGTGCCCAAACAGTTGAGAGAAGAGCACAAGCGTAATCGTATGGACATCTGCTCTCGTCTTTTGGCGCGTATCATAATGAAGGTGAAAACTTTTTGGAGCGCATTATCACTGGAGATGAGACCTGGATCCGTTTTGGGATACACGAAGCCCAATCCTTGAACATTATCTAGAGGGGTGGAACTACAGTAACAAGTGCATCGTATTCTGACATGCTTCGGAATGAGTTAAAGCAAGCAATTCGCACAAAACGGAGAGGAAGATTGTCGGAAGGTGTTATTCTGTTACACGACAATGAGCGCCCTTATAAACGCCGCACAGACTAGAAAGTGCCTTCAAGAACTTAAATTTGAAGTTCTCGACCATCCAGCCTACAGTCCAGACCTGGCACCTTCGGATTTTTACCTGTTTTGACCACTAAAAGACGCTTTGAGAGGTCAGCGATTCCAAGGCGATGATGACCTGAAGGAGGCGGTGCATGACTGGCTACGCACACAGCCAAAAACACTCTTTTGTGATGGTATTAGGAAGCTTGTACATCGCTGGACTAAGTGTATTGAAAAACAGGGAGACTATGTTGAGAAGTGATGTGTTTATAATCTATCAAATGTGAAAATAAAATTGTGAAAATAAAAAGTGCGGATACTTATTGAATTACCCTCGTGTGTGTGTGTATATATATATATATATATTATGTTCTATATATATATATATATATATACACACACACGAGGGTAATTCAATAAGTATCCGCACTTTTTATTTTCACAATTTTATTGCGGATACTTATTGAATTACCCTCGTGTGTGTGTGTGTTATATATATATATATATATATATATATATATATATATATATATATATTATATTTCACGAAACACGAAAAATATTTATGAATAAAACCACGAAGGAAAGGAAACAGAATGGTGCTCATATAACAATATTGTGAAAAATATAGTTAAAAATAGCCCTACAAATAATTCAGGCATTATCTATAAAACTGGTTGTAAACAATGTGATTCCTTTTACATTGGTCAGACGGGAAAGGACTTGCACACGCGTGTAAAACAGCATCAATATTCCGTTAGGACGGGACAGTCGTCCAGTGCCCTTTTTGTCCACTTGTCAGAGTTAGCCCACTGTATTGATTGGAATAATGCTTCAGTTTTGTTTCACTCTAGCAACGTTGTTAATAGAAATATTCTTGAATCTGCTATTAGTCAACTTACAAATAACTTTAACATGAGCCAAGGTCTTTTTCAACTAGATACTTTTGTTTTGAATTCATTCAGAACAGATTTAGACAAGAAGGGCAGAGTGCTAAAACTTTGGTAGTTTTTCCTTATAAATTTGTATGCTCCTCTTACAATTTTTATTTTTAAATTTATTTATTTATTTTTTGTTTTATTTTTTGTGACCTATATGTGATTCAGGCATTATCTATAAAATTGGATGTAAACAATCCATTTGATCTTGTGTTGCATTCGTTCAGAACGGATTTAGAAAAGAAGGGCAAAGTGCTAAAATTGGTAGTTTTCCTTACAAATTTGTATGCTCCTCCCACAATTTTTATTTCTATATTTATTGTGTACCTTACCTTACCTTACCTAACAAAGGTTTCGCGTAATGATCTCTCATTTCGCGAAGGTCAAGCTTGTCGCCCCCTCCTCTCGAATTGGCCTGGTGAAGTACTGAGTTTGATTCTTGCGCTCTCCACCTCACATAGTCAGGTACGCCAGGCTCATCGGGGATTGTTCTGATCCAGGCGTCTAGTCTTCTTTTGAAGATTTCCACTGCAACTCCCTTTGTGTTTCTTAGGTTTTTGGGAAACTGATTAAACAGTTTTGGTCCTCTCACTACAAAACTATTTTCTTTCAGGGTTAAGGATGTGCCCTGTCTCGCCTTCAATTTGGGAATACGGCACAGTCTGCCGTTTCTAGTGTCCACCGTTGTTTGGGGAGTTATAGGGTTCAGAGTAAGATTAGGGACTAGTTTCTCCATTATTTTCCAAGTGTAAATAATGGTGTATCTTTCTCTTCTCCTTTCCAGTGAATACAGGTCTAGTTCGCGTAACCTTTCCCAGTAATTTAGTTCTTTGCACCCATTGATTTTGGCTGTGAAGCTTCTCTGCATCCCTTCAAGCTGTCTAATGTCTTCTTTTTTATATGGGGATGTTAGGACCGAGCAGTATTCCAATTTGGGTATGATCAGGGTTTTCAGTAGAGGAATCATTACATTCCTATCCCTTCGTTTAAAGGTTCTCAATATATGTCACGTTATTCTCTTTGCTCTGTTTACTGCTATCTTATTTTGTGTCTCAAATTTCGCATCATCCGTCATTCCAACCCCGAAATCTTTTGCTCTGGGATTTCTCTGAATTTCCTGTCCATTTGGGGTATAATATTCCATGGATTTTACGTTTTCTCTTTTTCCGTACCGTAATAGCTGAATTTCTCGGTGTTAAACTTCATATTGTTGTCTTCCGTCCACTTGTAGGTTCTGTTTATGTCGGTTTGTAGAGATCTTATGTCTTCTGGGTTTCTTATTTTTCTACTGTTCTTTGTGTCATCCGCAAAGGATGTTACTGTGCTGTCTCTGGTAACTTCCTCATCTATGTCAGTTAGCATGATTATGAAGAGTAGTGGAGCTAATACTGTTCCTTGTGGTACTGAGCTGAGGACCTCTGATTCTGATGAAGATACTCCTTGTACTGTAACGACTTGTCTCCGCTCACTAAGGAAATTATATATCCATTTCCCTACTTTTCCTGTTATTCCAATATATTTCAGTTTATGCATTATGATTCCGTGATCACACTTGTCAAACGCTTTAGCAAAGTCTGTGTATAGTACATCATAGTTTTCATTACTTTCCAGTGAATCAATAATGTTGTTGTAGTGTTCCATTAGTTGGTTATCATTGAATTTTTTCTGCGTTTCTAAAAAGTCATAGATTTTCTGTCTAACTATTCTTTCAAATATTTTAGTGAGATGGGATGTAAGCGATACTGGCCTATAGTTTTTGGCCTCGGATCGATCTCCTCCTTTTACATTGAAACTATGTTCGCGCTCTTCAGGATGCCAGGTATTTCTCCTGTGTCTAGTGATCGTCTCCATACCCAGTATAGGTGCTCAGCAATTGCATTCTTGCAATTTTTTATCAGTGTGGCATTCCATTTATCCGGTCCTGCCGCTGAGTGTGTTTTTAGTTTCCCTACGGTTTGTGTAATATCGTCCGTCGTAAAATCGAAATCCGTTATACTTTCCCCTTGTAGTTCTTCAAAGAACACGTTTCTATCGCATATCAATTTGTCAGTTTTTGGGATACTGAAAGATCATTCGTACTGAGCTCTTAATATTTCAGATACTTCTGTTAGATCATCCGATAAAGCACTGTTCTCATTTTTCAAAGGTCCGATAGTCGCATGATTTTTCGACTTTCTTTTTGCAAAATTACACTGGTATGCATATGAAATTTTTTTGTCTGCTCTGAGGGTTTTTTCAACTCATATTATATAATTCGACCATGCTGAATTCGAAAATGACATTGGTTTTCCTCAATCAGGTCAGGTTTTTTCTCTATTGGCCATTTATTATAAGTCCAATTTTATCCCCAAATTTATTGATTTTTTTAGCTTAAACACTGTAGATACGAGTAATATTATAAGAACACTCGTGAAGAATCAAAACATTGTGTGAATAAATACTTTTATTCATACAATGAATATGGAAAAAAGTTTATTGAGGAAGGAATGAAGTTTTTTTGGCTTTCCGTCTGTGTTTTTCTTCGGGCACGTCTCGCTTCAAACACCAGCAATAGTCCGCCAGCATATTGATATCCCAGTTTCCCTGGTACCTCTCTTCCATTATTTTGATATCTTGGTGAAATCGTTCACCCTGTTCCTCACTATAATCCCCGCAATTTTCAGGAAAATAGTCCAAGTGGGACCACAAAAAGTGCATTTTTATGGACATGCGCGACCCATGAGCTTTGAAAGCTTCCATCAAGTTTTCGACAACGGACTCGTATTCTGGACTTCTACGCTTGCCAAGAAAATCAGTGACAACTGATTTGAATGCCTGCCAGGCATTCTTCTCAGTTTGAGTCATTGCGTTTTCGAACTGAGTATCCTTGATCAAAGTTCGAATTTGAGAACCATCAAAAACCCCAGCATTTAGTTTAGCATCAGATATATGAGGAAATTTACTCTCGAGATATCGGAATGCTGAACCCTCCTTATTCATTGATTTGATGAAATTTTTCATCAAGCCCAGCTTAATATGAAGTGGTGGGAGCAAAATTTTTGTTGGTGGTACAAGGGGCACTGAAACGACATTATGCGACCCAGGTTCAAAATTCTCTCTGGATGCCCAGTCACGCTGTGCATAGTGCTTCTCATCCGCTCGGCTATCCCATTTGCAGAGGAAACATGGGTATTTCGTGTATCCCCCTTGCATTCCCAATACAAATGCCACAATCTGAAAAAAAATGAAAATATTTAAAGAATTTAGAGAATTTGTTCTATCAGATAAAAAAATCTATGCATTGGACTGTATCACTTCTGTGGGGAAGTTAAGTGTTCTTATACGCTCTCAAATAACCTTTGGAAAAACAACATAGTCAATAGCAATAGTTTACTTATGATATTAGTATTACCTTCAAATCTCCACAGATCCTCCAGTTATGTTGGTCGTATACGAGAGCATCCAGTAAAATTTTCATGTTATCGTAGCTCTCAGTAAGTTGCACGGAATGTGCTACAGGGACTGATGCAACCCTATTCCCAATGTTGAGAAGTACTGCTTTCAAACTTCGTTTAGACGAGTCTATAAATAGCCTCCATTCTGATGCGTTATATGGCAGGCCCAAGGATTCGATTAGCCACTCAACATTGCAGCAGTACACTAAGGAAGAGGTATATTCGTGCACTGCAAAAAACTTGCGGAATTCTTCCTCTCGTTTCCTAAACCAGGAGAATGTTGTTCCCGGAGCCAGCAAGTTGTCCTCTCGAAGTCGTGAGCCCAAGATCTCGGCAGCTAATTTGGAAAGTCCTAAATCCCTGGTAAGATCATTAAGTTTGGCCTGGTTGAGAGGCCTCGGCTCATTTGAAGCGGTATTTTGAGGTATATACGACTGGGACTGGTCATTGGCATTGGTCATTGATTCATCATCAGAATCATCGAAGTCCAGGGTTTGAGGTGGGTCGGGTATTGGAATTCCAGGACCATGGGGTACAGGTCTCATAGCAGAAGGAATGTCAGGGTATACAACAATGTGTTTATTCTTCTTGTTAACCCCTGAAAATAGAAACAGAACCATGGATATAAAACTTGCATATGAAATAGAAGAAGCATTCAGACAGTGGCGGCTCGTGAGGGAAGGCTGCGGTCTGTAAGATATGAAATAGGTCGAGGGAGTCTGTATATTTTCTTTCTTTTTCATTCATATTGTCCTTTCGGGGACAATATGAATGAAAAAGAAAGAAAATATACAATCATTGTATATGTAAATGTAACTTGTAAACAATATGTATGTGTAAATGTATTTTCTATAACAATATGTATATGTAAATGTATGATTACCATTATGGTGAATATTATGCTATATATGGTGAATATTACATTATGGTGAATATTATGTCAAGTTTCATACGAGGATTTCAAAATATTTAAGAAAAATAAATTTATAAGCCCACCTTGGAGGTTTGTCATGCAGAAATAGCAATCTGTCACGTGATCCTTTCCTTCTCTCCAAATCATGGGAATTCCAAAAGGCAAATATTTCGCTCTGCCTTTGCTCCATCTTCTCAAATTTTCAATGCACGTCTTGCAGCACATATGAGGGGCGAAATTTTTGTCCTGGTCCCCTAGCTTAATTCCAAAGTATGCTCTATACATTGTCTTCACAAATTTAGTGATTTGGGACTGGTTATTTGGCATGGTAACCGTCCCACATATGTAGCAGAATCTATTGGGATCATTTTTACACGCTCTATTCACTATGAAATATTTTATCTATATGCCTGAAAAGTAAAAAAAGATATTATACAAGTGAAACAAGTGATGATAGCTGTTACTGTTCCAATTCCGCTTTGACAAAATCACGAAAAATTCTATTTTACTTATGAGGCCATAGCCGGATAACCTGAGCTGATTGAGAAAAACGGATTGCAGATCCGAAATCAGCAGGAAAAACTCTAAGAATCACTTACAAAACCCTTGACAGCAAAATTGATGCATACCAGTGTTATAGAAGTACTTTGAGTTAGCCTTTATCGCTTCTATAGCGTCGTCGTCGTCTTTTTCTGTATGCTTCTCGATTAGTTCCTGTATGACGACATCGATACTTTGCAGTTTATCATTTAATATTTTTCTGATGTTGTTACCTTTACAATTACTTAATTTTGCAGTCACTCTTTTTCTCTTTCGAAACAATGCCCTCTTTTGTCTTTCGAACCTGCTTCTCTATCTTCTTTGTTGTATCTTTAGGACACGTTTTTCCATAATTTCTAACGTCTTCTCCTCTAACATCATTTGCATCTCCTCCGTTGTCTTGGACTCGAAAATGTTTTTTCAATCTATTACTTCCATGCTGGCTGTCACATCTTCCCAGTTTATAGTTTTGGAGAGAAAATTAAAAATTTCGAATGTGCTTTTTCTGTTGTGCGTGTTCTTTCCTTTCCTGTTGTCTTTATATTAGTTGTTATTTCAATAATGCTGTGGTCCGATATCACAGTTGGGGATATTTCTACCTTCTCAATTAGATTACTGTTGTTTGTGAATACCAAATCTAGGCAGTTGTTTTTTCTTGTTTTTTCTGTTATTTCTTGCGCTAACATAAATTCATCAGCTAGAGCTAGGAGCATTTTCACCTGCTCCTGGTCTTCTCGTGTGCCCCCCTTGTCGTGGTGTATACATATATTTTTTCCTATCCTTTTATATTTCATTAACTCTGTAATGGAATCTGAAAATTTTGAGGTTGGCATGTTTGGGGGTCTGTACATTACAATTAGCACCAAATTAAATTTTTCAATTTTTGCTGCTACACATTCTACGTAGTTGTTTGAGGTACTTATAGCCATTTCTGCTATGTGCCTTTCGCGTGTGTAAATAGCACATCCTCCTTTACGTCTCACTGTTCTGTCGGCTCGGAGGATGTTATATTTGTCAATTTGTATTTCTTTTTTGTTAATACAGGACTCTCAGTTTTCACAGTTCGCCTGGCAGTCTTTTAGATGAATTTCCGTGAGGCATTCAAAGTCTGCTCCAGCTTCTTGCGTGAGTCCTTTCAGGTATACAACTTTGTTCGTGGAATGGTTTGATTTAAGACCCTGTATGTTGGTTTGGATTTTTTTTTCTCTTTCTTTTTGGCATACAGGTGGTTCCAATTTGTTTTCCAATGTGGATGCCGGTTTCGGTGCCTTGTGGTCCTCCGAGAATTTACCTCTTTTTATCTTTGTCGGTACCTATTGTCCCGATAGCGCATGAAGTGCCTTTGTTCGTACCTTCTGTCCGGATCTCGGATTCCTAGATTTATATTTGTCAGCTGGTTTTTTAATTGCTGGATAGTATTTAGCAGCTG
>JAJOZX010001364.1:85000-142500 GCA_023014485.1 Bathynomus jamesi | reverse complement strand
CAACCAGGCCAAACTTAATGATCTTACCAGGGATTTAGGACTTTCCAAATTAGCTGCCGAGATCTTGCGCTCACGACTTCGAGAGGACAACTTGCTGGCTCCGGGAACAACATTCTCCTGGTATAGGAAACGAGAGGAAGAATTCCGCAAGTTTTTTGCAGTGCACGAAATACCTCTTCCTTAGTGTACTGCTGAAATGTTGAGTGGCTAATCGAATCCTTGGGCCTGCCATATAACGCATCAGAATGGAGGCTATTTATAGACTCGTCTAAACGAAGTTTGAAAGCAGTACTTCTCAACATTGGGAATAGGGTTGCATCAGTCCCTGTAGCACATTCCGTACAACTTACTGAGAGCTACGATAACATGAAAATTTTACTGGATGCTCTCGTATACGACCAACATAACTGGAGGATCTGTGGAGATTTGAAGGTAATACTAATATCATAAGTAAACTATTGCTATTGACTATGTTGTTTTTCCAAAGGTTATTTGAGAGCGTATAAGAACACTTAACTTCCCCACAGAAGTGATACAGTCCAATGCATAGATTTTTTTTATCTAATAGAACAAATTCTCTAAATTCTTTAAATATTTTCATTTTTTTCAGATTGTGGCATTTGTATTGGGAATGCAAGGGGGATACACGAAATACCCATGTTTCCTTTGCAAATGGGATAGCCGAGCGGATGAGAAGCACTATGCACAGCGTGACTGGGCATCCAGAGAGAATTTTGAACCTGGGTCGCATAATGTCGTTTCAGTGCCCCTTGTACCACTAACAAAAATTTTGCTCCCACCACTTCATATTAAGCTGGGCTTGATGAAAAATTTCATCAAATCAATGAATAAGGAGGGTTCAGCATTCCGATATCTCGAGAGTAAATTTCCTCATATATCTGATGCTAAACTAAATGCTGGGGTTTTTGATGGTTCTCAAATTCGAACTTTGATCAAGGATACTCAGTTCGAAAACGCAATGACTCCAACTGAGAAGAATGCCTGGCAGGCATTCAAATCAGTTGTCACTGATTTTCTTGACAAGCGTAGAAGTCCAGAATACGAGTCCGTTGTCGAAAACTTGATGGAAGCTTTCAAAGCTCATGGGTCGCGCATGTCCATAAAAATGCACTTTTTGTGGTCCCACTTGGACTATTTTCCTGAAAATTGCGGGGATTATAGTGAGGAACAGGGTGAACGATTTCACCAAGCTATCAAAATAATGGAAGAGAGGTACCAGGGAAACTGGGATATCAATATGCTGGCGGACTATTGCTGGTGTTTGAAGCGAGACGTGCCCGAAGAAAAAAACAGACGGAAAGCCAAAAAAACTTCATTCCTTCCTCAATAAACTTTTTTCCATATTCATTGTATGAATAAAAGTATTTATTCACAGAATGTTTTCATTTTTCACGAGTGTTCTTATAATATTACTCGTATCTACAGTGTTTAAGCTAAAAAATCAATAAATTTGGGGATAAAATTGGACTTATAATAAATGGCCAATAGAGAAAAAACCTGACCAGATGAGGAAAACCAATGTCATTTTCGAATTCAGCATGGTCGAATTATATAATATGAGTTGAAAAAATCTTCACAGCAGACAAAAAAATTTCATATGCATACCAGTGTTATATATATATATATATATAATATATATATATATATATATATATATATATATATATATATATGAAAAATTATTTCACGAAAGTGACACGTGAAAAGTATTTATGATGAATAAAACCACGAAGGAAAAAAGAAACACAAAGGGGTGCTCAAGCGCTTTCGTCTAATGACATCCTCAGGAACACTGGAGTGAAAGGACAGATCAAGGCAATATATAGGTTACAAAAATAAACATACATACATACATATTCACATATATATACATATATATATATATATATATATATATACATATATACATATATATAGTAAGCATAGAAAAAATTGTGGGAGGAGCCAACATTTATATGGTCACAAAAGAATAAAGAAATAAAAATAAATATAAATATAAATTGAGAAAAAATTGATTACAAAATAGTGCCTTAGTGATATATATGTCACAGCCTAAATAATCATAAAAAAATAAACAGGCAAATAAAAAAAAACCACAAATATATATACATACATATATATATATATATATATATATATATATATATATATATAAAGACACTTTTAGCACTTTGGCCGACCTTCAATATAAATTCAAATGGCTTGTTTATGGAACAGGTCACAAAAGAATAAAGAAATAAAAATAAATATAAATATTGTAAGTGGAGTCTACCAATTCAAGCTCAAAAGGGGTTTTACAATCAATTTAATAGATGCTGCCAAATTGATATATATGTCACAAAAAAATAATAAAGAAATAAACCAAAAAAAACAAATTAATTATTAAAAAAAATAATAAAAAATAATAATAATAAATTGAAAGATAAATTTTAAGAGAGGCACACCAATTTATAAGGGAAAAATTACCACATATGCATATTATAGTCACAAACGAATAAAAAAGTACAAGTAAATATAAATTGGAAAACAAAATGATGCCTAGATGATATATAAAGAACAAAAAATATATACAACATATATACGGTATATATACGAAATATAAACGCAATATATACAGAATATATATATATATATATATATATATATATATGCATAAGGGAAAAAAATTACCAAATTTGTTTTTATAATTATTGTCTGAAAAAACGGTAGGTCGCAAAAGAATAAAGAAATAAAAATAAATATAAATTGAAAAAATTACCAATAATACACGTACACATGTATACCCGCATAACCAAATATATATACATATACACACATATATACAAACACACACACACATATATATATATACACATACAAGCTTGACCTTCGCGAAATGAGAAATCATCCCGCAGAACCTTTGTGAGGTTGTAAGGTAAGGTAAGGTACATACACATATATATATATATATATATATACATTTAACTGCATACATACATACATACATATACACACATACATACATACATATACACACATATACAAACACATTTAACTGCAATGACCACACACATACTCACATACACATACATACATACACATACACGCATACAGCAAAAAATTGAAAAATAAAATTGTAAGAGAAACAACAGACAAATTTTTTACCAAAGATTTAACAACCTGCCCTTTTTGTTTAAACTGCAATGACCACACACATACTCACATACACATACATACATACACATACACGCATACAGCAAAAAATTGAAAAATAAAATTGTAAGAGAAACAACAGACAAATTTTTTACCAAAGATTTAACAACCTGCCCTTTTTGTTTAAACTGCAATGACCACACACATACTCACATACACATACATACATACACATACACGCATACAGCAAAAAATTGAAAAATAAAATTGTAAGAGAAACAACAGACAAAAACAAATTTTTTACCAAAGATTTAACAACCTGCCCTTTTTGTTTAAATCCATTCTGAAGGAATTCAGAGCAACGGGATCGAGTTGAAACAGACCTTTACTCATGTTAAGGTTATTTGTAAGTTGAATTATAGCCGACTCAAGAATATTTCTATTAACAATGTTGCTAGAGTGAAACAAAACTGAAACATTATTCCAATCAATACAATGGGATAACTCTGACAAATGGACAAAAAGGGCACTGGACAACTGTCCCGTTCTAACGGAATATTGATGCTGTTTTACACGCGTTTGCAAATCCTTTCCCGTGACCTATGTAAAAGGAATCACATTGCTTACACCCAATTTTATAGATAATGCCTAAATTATTGGTAGGGCTATTTTTTACTATGATGTTTTTCACAATATTGTTATATGAAAAAACTACACTGATATCCAAAAGTTTAAGTACATTAGCAATGCCTAAGAAGCCCGGGAAAAATGGAAGTACTAAAATATTCTTTGACAAGGTGCGAGTGTTATTATTCACACGATAGAAGGTTCGTTTAGCCTTATTAAGACAAGATTCCATGAACGCAGATGGGTAACACAACTCACTTCCAATACCGTTGATATTTTCCAATTCGGCATCGATGTATTCCGGACTGGCGATCCTAAGAGCGCGGAGAAACATTGAGGAAAATATGGCCTTTTTAATAGGGGTGTCATGTCCAGAGTAAAAGTGTACGTAGGACAAATTGTTTGTTTTTTTCCGATAGATACTAAACTTAAAACCCGGGCTATCCCTATGAACACGCACATCCAAAACCGGGATTGAGTTGTCTTGTTCCACTTCTAAAGTAAATTTAATGGAGGGGACTTGGTCATTTAACTGAAGGAGGAAGTCATCCAGGTCACGATTCATGGGCCAGATACACAAAATATCGTCGACGTACCGCAACCAAGGGATGCCAACCCCCAGGATTCTCGAATGTAAGTTTTCAAAAAACTCCATATAAATATTGGAGAGAAGGGCGACAAAGGGTGCCCATGGCATCCCAAAACTTGTTGATAATGCTCGCCATTGAAAGTGAATTTACAATCCTTGATACAAAGCTTAATAAGCTCCAAAACAGTGTGTGCAGGTAATGGTAAATCATAATTATGTAATTCTCTCGCGAGAAAGTCAAGCATATCATCAATCGGCACTTTTGTGAACAATGAACAAACGTCGAAACTGATCAATCTATCGTTGGTATTAATGCGAACATTATTCAATTTTCAGTGAGATCCATGGAATTTTTTACGTGTGAATCAGAGACAGTTCCAAGAATGGGGAACAAAACATTAACAAGCCATTTGGAGAGTTTATAGGTAATAGAGCCCACCGAGCTAATAATAGGGCGCATAGGGTTACCCGGTTTGTGGGTTTTAATAAGACCATAAAGATAAGGCAGAGCAGGTGAAGTGGACAAAAAAAGGGGAATTAAATCCTTATGATCTTTGAGAATGCGTTTCAAGCCACTATTGAATGATTTGATGACATCATCCTGTGGGTTCTTCCTAAGTTTCACGTATGTGGCGGGGTCCTGAAGCAGCTCATTCATCTTTCCAATGTAATCCACTTTGTCCATAATGACTAAGGTGTTAGCCTTGTCTGCTTTAGTAATATGGAGCTCACTATCTTTTTTTAATTGTGAAAGGCTATTGCGGAAACGTTTAGGAAAGTTATCTTCGTAAGAAATATTCGCAGCACCATAGACCAGGCCTTTAACTATGTAACCAAAAACTGAGGAAGGTTACACTGTTTTTCAAACGAGCAAGACTATGACAAATTTGTAAAGCAGTAGGTTTTTTAACAATATAAAAGGACATACCAAATCCAAGGGCACTTTTTGCATCGTCACTAATGTTTTTCGAAGAAAGGTTCAAAACACACTTTGAGCTTGCTTGCAATATTGTGAAAAACATCATAGTAAAAAATAGCCCTACCAATAATTTAGGCATTATCTATAAAATTGGGTGTAAGCAATGTGATTCCTTTTACATAGGTCAGACGGGAAAGGATTTGCAAACGCGTGTAAAACAGCATCAATATTCCGTTAGAACGGGACAGTTGTCCAGTGCCCTTTTTGTCCATTTGTCAGAGTTATCCCATTGTATTGATTGGAATAATGTTTCAGTTTTGTTTCACTCTAGCAACATTGTTAATAGAAATATTCTTGAGTCGGCTATAATTCAACTTACAAATAACCTTAACATGAGTAAAGGTCTGTTTCAACTCGATCCCGTTGCTCTGAATTCCTTCAGAATGGATTTAAACAAAAGGGCAGGTTGTTAAATCTTTGGTAAAAAATTTGTTTTTGTCTGTTGTTTCTCTTACAATTTTATTTTTCAATTTTTTGCTGTATGCGTGTATGTGTATGTATGTATGTGTATGTGAGTATGTGTGTGGTCATTGCAGTTTAAACAAAAAGGGCAGGTTGTTAAATCTTTGGTAAAACATTTGTCTGTTGTTTCTCTTACAATTTTATTTTTCAATTTTTTGCTGTATGCGTGTATGTGTATGTATGTATGTGTATGTGAGTATGTGTGTGGTCATTGCAGTTTAAACAAAAAGGGCAGGTTGTTAAATCTTTGGTAAAAAATTTTTTTGTCTGTTGTTTCTCTTACAATTTTATTTTTCAATTTTTTGCTGTATGCGTGTATGTGTATGTATGTATGTGTATGTGAGTATGTGTGTGGTCATTGCAGTTAAATGTGTTTGTATGTATATGTGTGTATATGTATGTATGTATGTGTGTATATGTATGTATGTATGTATGTATGTATGCAGTTAAATGTGTATATATATATATATATATATATGTGTATGTACCTTACCTTACCTTACAACCTCACAAAGGTTCTGCGGGATGATTTCTCATTTCGCGAAGGTCAAGCTTGTATGTGTATATATATATATATATGTGTGTGTGTGTGTGTGTTTGTATATATGTGTGTATATGTATATATATTTGGTTATGCGGGTATACATGTGTACGTGTATTATTGGTAATTTTTTCAATTTATATTTATTTTTATTTCTTTATTCTTTTGCGACCTACCGTTTTTTCAGACAATAATTATAAAAACAAATTTGGTAATTTTTTTCCCTTATGCATATATATATATATATATATATATTCTGTATATATTGCGTTTATATTTCGTATATATACCGTATATATGTTGTATATATATTTTATTGTTCTTTATATATCATCTAGGCATCATTTTGTTTTCCAATTTATATTTACTTGTACTTTTTTATTCGTTTGTGACTATAATATGCATATGTGGTAATTTTTCCCTTATAAATTGGTGTGCCTCTCTTAAAATTTATCTTTCAATTTATTATTATTATTTTTATTATTTTTTTTAATAATTAATTTGTTTTTTTTGGTTTATTTCTTTATTATTTTTTGTGACATATATATCAATTTGGCAGCATCTATTAAATTGATTGTAAAACTTCCCTTTTGAGCTTGAATTGGTAGACTCCACTTACAATATTTATATTTATTTTTATTTCTTTATTCTTTTGTGACCTGTTCCATAAACAAGCCATTTGAATTTATATTGAAGGTCGGCCAAAGTGCTAAAAGTGTCTTTTTATATATATATATATATATATATGCATATATAACTGCAATGACCGCGCAGTATATAAATGAATAGAAACGACATAAGTGTTAAGGAACGTTTCTGCACACGAGGAGGAGAGATAACGAATAATGAAAAATGAGGCGAACCGCCCAGGAATCGAACCCAGGGCCTTCCAATTGCCGGTCGGACGCTCTACCATTATGCTACGGACCTCACTCAATCACAAATCGAAATTCTCCCACATAGGGCAGAAACCAATGCCCTGAGAGGGCACCCTCGCAAATCGTGAATATGCGCATATAACTGCAATGACCGCGCAGTATATAAATGAATAGAAACGACATAAGTGTTAAGGAACGTTTCTGCACACGAGGAGGAGAGATAACGAATAATGAAAAATGAGGCGAACCGCCCAGGAATGTGGGAGAATTTCGATTTGTGATTGAGTGAGGTCCGTAGCATAATGGTAGAGCGTCCGACCGGCAATTGGAAGGCCCTGGGTTCGATTCCTGGGCGGTTCGCCTCATTTTTCATTATTCGTTATCTCTCCTCCTCGTGTGCAGAAACGTTCCTTAACACTTATGTCGTTTCTATTCATTATATACTGCGCGGTCATTGCAGTTATATGCGCATATTCACGATTTGCGAGGGTGCCCTCTCAGGGCATTGGTTTCTGCCCTATGTGGGAGAATTTCGATTTGTGATTGAGTGAGGTCCGTAGCATAATGGTAGAGCGTCCGACCGGCAATTGGAAGGCCCTGGGTTCGATTCCTGGGCGGTTCGCCTCATTTTTCATTATTCGTTATCTCTCCTCCTCGTGTGCAGAAACGTTCCTTAACACTTATGTCGTTTCTATTCATTTATATACTGCGCGGTCATTGCAGTTATATGCGCATATTCACGATTTGCGAGGGTGCCCTCTCAGGCATTGGTTTCTGCCCTATGTGGGAGAATTTCGATTTGTGATTGAGTGAGGTCCGTAGCATAATGGTAGAGCGTCCGACCGGCAATTGGAAGGCCCTGGGTTCGATTCCTGGGCGGTTCGCCTCATTTTTCATTATTCGTTATCTCTCCTCCTCGTGTGCAGAAACGTTCCTTAACACTTATGTCGTTTCTATTCACATATATATATATATATATATATATATATATATATGTATGTATATATATTTGTGGTTTTTTTTTTATTTGCCTGTTTTTTTTTAATGATTATTTAGGCTGTGACATATATATCACTAAGGCACTATTTTGTAATTAATTTTTCTCAATTTATATTTATATTCTTTTTATTTCTTTATTCTTTTGTGACCATATAAATGTTGGCTCCTCCCACAATTTTTTCTATGCTTACTATATATATGTATATATGTATATATATATATATATATGTATATATATGTGAATATGTATGTATGTATGTTTATTTTTGTAACCTATATATTGCCTTGATCTGTCCTTTCACTCCAGTGTTCCTGAGGATGTCATTAGACGAAAGCGCTTGAGCACCCCTTTGTGTTCCTTTTTTCCTTCGTGGTTTTATTCATCATATATATATATATACACACAGAATATATATATATATATATACAGTATACATATATATATATATATATATATATATATATATATATATATAGAGGGTGTCCGAGAATTATCTGTACAAGTTTTGGCTGTTATTAAAAGTCAACCATGAAGTGTAGAAATTCCAGTGTTGTCCCATTTTACAGAGAATCTCATTAAGTTTTTTTCTGATACCAAGTTTTGACAAGTTTTTTAGAAATTCCAGTGTGTCCGAACATTATCTGTACAATTTCATCTTTTAATAAAATTCTTGATAACACACGTAAAATTCTTAAACAAGATTATTTAGAATCTGTATTTTCAAAAGTTTCTTTTATTAAAGTAACGTTGTTACAAACATTCGATATGTGCACCATTAGTGATTCGCAAAACATCCAATCGATACTCCAAATGTTGCCATGTACGCTGCAGCATATCCACATCAATTCGCTCAATAGCAGCTGTGATTCTTGCTTTTAAATCATCAATGTCTGTCACCCGCGTACAAAAAAGAAAAAACTTAATGAGTTTCTCTGTAAAATGGGACAACACTGGAATTTCTACACTTCATGGTTGACTTTTAATAACAGCCAAAAATTGTACAGATAATTCTCGGACACCCGGTATATATATATATAGAGAGAGAATATATACAGACTATATACATATATATATACAGACTATATACATATATACATATATATATATATATATATATAAATGAACCATAAATAATTCCCATATTCCTATATTATCTTATTCTTCATGTAATTCTTGTATTCATTTATATAGTTCTTGTATCCATTTTAAGAAAAGGTATCCATTTTAAAAATTCATGTGTTATATGGTTCATGTATTTATATAATCCTGTATATTCTTATATATTTAACTTTATATAATGCCTATACTCATATGTATGTGTGTGTATTCATTTTTACATAAGGACCAAAATCGCCCAACGCGAGTTTGGATAAAATTTTTGATTTGATTTCTACTTTGCTAAATAATTGGTGACCTGTTGTTTTTTAAAATCTCATAATCATTTTTTTAGATTTCGCTTAATAAGGAATCCTGCTTAAGCTTTGCACTGTTCATATTTTGTATACATTCTCTTTCGCTATAAAAGATGAGATCATGTCTTGCCTAAGCATTAAAATTGTACATCTTAAACCTTAAAATTTTACTCATATGCATATTTTAGTGTAAAGATGCATAGTCCGATTTCCACTTTTAGTTAACTTGGCAGATCATGATAACATCGGATCTGAAAAGTCGCGGTTTAAGATAAAAATATGGTTTCGTCTTCAAATATTTTGTTTACTCGTTCAAGCCTTACCACAGCTGAAAATTTACTTTATTGTGCAAAAATAAGACAGCCTTTTTAGCATTTAATAAAAATGATGTTAGCAGTTTTTGGGTATATAAACCCCAGTAAAAATCTTCCATTGTCGTTCAGAAGCTAATTCAGAGGCTGAGCACTACCTGTACATTTTAGCAGTAAATTACAGTAAAAGATAGTTTTTATCTTATCCTTCGAGCCTTGCTCTCTTCAGAAGAACTTAGTCATTAAACTTTCCAGATACGCTATAAGAGTCCGGAACCTTCAGCATTTTTAGTAAGTCTATCAGAGTCCTCCGAGCTACTAGCTACTATAGAAA
Source organism: Bathynomus jamesi (assembly GCA_023014485.1). Taxonomy (NCBI): domain Eukaryota; kingdom Metazoa; phylum Arthropoda; class Malacostraca; order Isopoda; family Cirolanidae; genus Bathynomus; species Bathynomus jamesi. The sequence continues at coordinate 132,214 of JAJOZX010001364.1, read as the reverse complement.
AACTCGAAGTAATATAGAAGAAAACTACTGCAAGTCACACATCCGTTGCTGACACCTAACTAGAACCCCCATCGACTTCGAACCATCCCGGGCCATAGAAGGAGGGGTTAACACACATATACATATATATACAGAATATATACATTATATATATATATATTTATATATATATATATATATATATACAGAATATATACATATATATATATACACAATATATACATTATATATATATATATATTAGGGTGATGCACAAATCATGACCATCGTGGATTTTTAGGGATACCCCCTCATTTGTTCCAATTTATCACAAAAACACCCTGTGAGAAATTCCAGGTCAAACAAATAACATTCAGAGGTCGCGCCCGCCAATTGAAAATTTGAAAATTACAAAAAATTAGAGTAAAATCAAATTTTTTGAATTTGTTCTTATTTTTGTTGCAGGTTTGTTGCAGGTTGCAGGTTTTGTGCAGGTTTGCTGCAGGCAGAGTGGTAGGTGATGCGTATATGAGCAAATAGCGTTCAAGGAAATCGGTATCGCAGTGTGCTTGTGGCAGTGTCCAGGAGAGGTGCTATATCAGTGAGTCTCTCCGCCTCAATTTCTCTTCTATTTCCTCTATCTTAATTGTGACAAAAATGAGATCAAGAAGCTCAACAGATATCTGGCTGATCGGTCAACAAATAGATAAATTGAATCAAAGTAAGCTTCCATCAAAGAAAGAAGTAATTTCCTTATTCATGAATTATAAACATATCAAGAATGAAACTGTCAGAGAAGCATTAACTTCAACCGTTAATGATGTATTGGAAGTGTGGCAGAGCAGGAATACCAACAACCAGAAATGTAATGTTGTGAAGAAATTAAATAAACTGTATGATGAGTGGCAAGGGCTGAAGAAGAGCAAAGGAAAAAATCGAAGTTTTCAATAGAGAAAGAGAATACATGGAAAGAAAAATTGGATGGACTCTGATATTGCGCATGCAAATGCTAACGAGTTAATAACTATTGAGGAAGATAGAGAGTTTCTACGGCTACAAAGGGAAGGTCGAAAGGGTAAAATGATGGCAGTTGATAAGGATGAAGAAAAACGTCGAAAGGAAGCTGCGAAGAGAGATGAAAAAATGGATAAGAAAGGTTACATGAATCAAGTGCATTTTATGAAACAGTTGTTCTTGCAAGCAGCAGCAGTTCCTGCAGTGATTCACCTGCATCTACTGAAGAAGAAGTAGATCTGGAAGTGCCCTCAACATCCAAAAGAGGCCTTCCAAGAAAAAAATTCAAGATTATGAATGAAAATCTGCTTTCCTCATTGGATGTTGCTAAGATCAGCGACCGATCAGCCTCTTTAATAATTATTCCAACGATCGCAAATGTTGGAAAAGATCCAGAGAATTACAATGTTAGCTACTCATCGATTCGCAGGGCAAGACAGAAATCAAGAAAGAAGTTCAGTGAAAACTTGAAAGAAGAATTTCAAGCTGACAAACCCTTGATTGTTCATTGGGATGGCAAACTCCTCGAAGACATTACCGGGAACGAGGTTGTGATCGGTTGCCAGTCCTAATCTCTGGCAGTGGAGAAAATCAACTGCTTGGAGTGCCAAATATAGATCATGGCACAGGAAAGGATACTGCAAATGCAGTACATCAGGCGATCATTGATTGGAATCTAATAGATAAGGTAAAAGGCATGTGTTTCGATACAACTGCATCGAACACAGGTCGTAAAAACGGAGCTTGTGTCCTAATTGAACAGAAAATGGAGAAAGATTTGTTGTGGTGTCCTTGTCGACACCATATCCTTGAAATCATGTTGGAAGCAGTGGTATCCCTGCATTACAGGCTTCATCAGGCCCTGACATTCAGTTATTCAAAAGATTCAAAACAAACTGAATAAGATTAATCTAACTTCATACGATAAATTAGAAAATTATCCACAAAAGGAAAAAGAGGAAATCATCAACTTTGCAGCAAGAAAAATCAATGAAGATCAACCTCGCGACGATTACAGAGAGTTATTGGAACTGACAATCATCTTGCTTGGCGGTACTCCAACGACTGGAATAAAATTCAGGAAGCCTGGGGCTTATCATAGAGCCCGTTGGATGGCGAAAGTCATTTATTCAATGAAAATCTTTATGTTCAAAAGTCAGTTCAAAATAACAGCAATAGAAGAAAGAAATCTAAAAGAAATTTGTTGGTTTTCTGTTTCAATTTATATTAAGCATTGGTTTTCAGCACCCTGCGCAGCAAGTGCTCCACGAAATGATCTGAGTCTTCTCAAGAATCTTCACAGCTACAAAAGCACAAATGAACAACTAGCAAATGCTGCTTTAGAAAAATTCAAGAATCATTTGTGGTATCTCTCAGAAGAGTTGATCGCATTGGCTTTCTTTGATGATAAAATCAGCTTTGACACCAAAAGAAAAATGAAGGAGGCTCTTACAAAATCTTCGGAGCCAGATCCTCCAAAGAAGACACAAATAGACATCAAAACTATTGACAATAAGAAGCTTGAAGATTTTGTAACTGCTAACACAAAGTCCTTCTTCAGTATACTCGGATTGTCTTCAACGTTCTTGAGCAAACCAGTAGAAGATTGGCTTCTCGATGAGAGTTATTGGGTTGCAAAGAACGTAGTGAATCACATGAAAGTTGTTAATGATATTGCTGAAAGAGGAGTGAAATTGATTGAAGATTATAACAAATTAATTACCAATGATGAACAACAGAAGCAATATCTACTGCAAGTTGTATCAAATTATCGGAAGAAGCTTCCGGACAAAACTAAGAAAACTCTCGTATCTTTGACGCAACAGTAAAATTTACGAGTATATCCATTCTATGTATCTATTATAATATCTATTGTATTGTATCTGTTTTATGAACAAATGGAAAAGAGGAAGGTGGTATGATAGGCCTCGTGGGGAACTTCCACTCAAAAAAAAAGTAACGTGACGCTTGCTGTACCTCCTGGGTGTCATGGAAATCAACAAATTTTCAAATGGCGGGCGCGACCTCCAAATATTCGAATTTTGACCCGAAATTTCCCCAGGATCATTTTTCCACCAAATTAAACCAAATGAGAGGGTATCTCAAAAATTTGAAACAAAAAATTTTACTCCCCCACTTTTGCATCACCCTAATATATATGTATATATATATACAGAATATATACACCATATATATATATATGTATATTAGGGTGTCCCAATTTTTTTTCTTAAACGACCTGACCACTCGTGTCATGCCCGGATGTGGTTTGGGCTAAAGCATTGGCTGTGTGATTTTCACTCGATCAGATGATATTTAGAGGTCCCGACGTTTGATGACTTTTTTTGGTTTTCAGAATTGATCATTATGGCGTTGACAAGATCAAACATCAAGTTGTGGCTTCTTGAGAGGTCTCCGATAGCAAGCTGGCTAAATCTCGATTACCAAGTAATATGGACGTGTTGCTCCTTTTCTTCTACATCACCGCGACCAAAAGAAGACAGATTCCAACAGTGTCAAGGCTGTAATATCGGCTGTATTAGAAATCTGGGCTAGAGCCAACTCGAATCTGGCAACAACCTCCGTTCATGCCTCGACTAAACTGAAAGCTTTGGTTCAGAGGTATCGAAATTTGCATAAAAACAAGAACAAGACTGGAATGACTTACAATATGCAGCGGGATGTATTCTTGGCTGATATGGAGGATATTTTTGATGTCGCCCGCTCAGACGTTCTGGATCGGGAGATATCCCTCTTGAAGACAAGGAATTCCTCATTTCCCAAAGGGCAGATCGACATACGAGTACATGGGAGGTGAAGATAGAAAATATAATGCAGCCACAATGAAAAGACATTAAAGGAAAGAGCTCTTGAGCGGGCACACCGGCGTCAAACGGGGAGGCTCTAGCTGTAGGAGTCACAGAAGAGGCTACCGACAGCAGTTCTAGCACATCGTCAGCTGACAGTGGAACGAAGCCGTCACTTGTGGACTTAAACCTTCGAAAGCTCCCAAACATGACAGACTAAAAGAAAGTCTGAGTGATGATCTTGACCTGGCAGCAACTTGGGATCGCGAGGGCCTTTCTGTTCGACAGGCAACATCAGCGTTTGCTGTGACTGCAAAATCCCTAGCTCTCGGTCCTGACAGTGTTCCATCAAAGAGCACGGTTCACCGCTTCCGACAAAAGGCCCGTACAATGATAGGGACCAATGTTATTGGGCACCTCGAGCAGCTTCCACCTCGACTGCAGATCCACTGGGCCACAAAGATACTCACTGACATCGAACAGAGGGTAAGTCAGTCGATCGGATTGCTGTTGTGGTGACTGGGATGGTGTGGAAGAGCTATTAGGAGCACCGAAAATAATAGACGGCACAGGACAGCAAATGGCAAGCGCAGTCCATCAAGCGCTCACCCTAGTCGGAATTGAGGACAAGATCATAGGCATGGTGTTTGACACGACGGCATCAAACACAGGGATAGTGCAAGGTGCGTGTGCGCGTTTGGAAGCGGCATTGGGAAGATCTCTTTTATGGTTTGCTTGCCGTCAACACGTTCACGAAGTGATTCTCAAGGATGTCTTCGTCGTGTGCCTAGGAACACCACCAAGTCCTCAAATCCCACTTTAAGCTATTTACTGCCTGAAAATAGCATTACTGCAGTCCCAGTTCTCCGAACTTCGTCTCCAAGAACTGCAAGGGGTTCGCCGTATGGCTCTCTTCGTGAGCCTTGTATACGTGCGTCACTGGCATGAGGCTCCCATCGCCATCAAATCTCCCAAAAATGACGTTAGGCTGTGCAATCTTCTTGTAGTTACCCTGACAAGGACGTTGGAAACACAGCTTACCGGGCTGTGCTCCGTCATCTGTGGTATATCTCGGAGGACTTAATCTGTCTTCCACTGTTTGATGACAGAGTGACGACAATGAAAACGTAACATGACGGCTAACCTGAAAAAGCGCCCTGGGAAAGGACTCAAACGGGTCCAAGGCAAGGGACTGCAAGTGGATGGCCGTTTAAGTCCGTGGGTGACGAGTCGATCCACCACACTCTTCCAGTTTCTTCAAGTTGAGCCCACGTTCCTCACCAAAGACCTGAAACATGGCCTACTGACGAAAATACCGTCTGGCAAAGAGCCGAGCTGCAGAATTGATGGTGGTCAATGATGCAGCAGAGCGAGGCATCGCCCTCATTGAGAAATACACAAGCAAACCTCTGTGCCGTGATGAAGAAGATCTCCAGTCCTCCTTCGAACTGTCCACTCACACCGACGGAATGTGAGCCGGAAGAGAACAAAAACGGATCTCATGAAACACGTGTTTAGTTAAAATGCATAAATTTGATGCTTTGAAATTGTTGTTTGTGTGTTAAGATTAAAATACATGTTTATTTTGTATATCATCTTTGTGATGGAACTTTTGAGAGAAATATTTCAGTTAATTTGCCTTTCAGTTAAGAGGAGAAATAAAGTGTTCAAAGTTCGGGACCTTTAAATTTCCTTCGATCTCTCTGAAATTTTACAGGAAGACTTCTAATGGGAAACATCAAAAGAGCGCAACACGAGCGGATTTGTATCCCGAAAACATATTTGGCCCCCTATGATTTGGGACACCCTAATGTATATATACAGAATATATACACCATATATATATATATATTATATATATATAGAGAATATATATATATATATATATATATGTATATATATACAGAATACATATTATATATATATATATATATATACCTTACCCCCGCAAGGGGGTTCTAAGCTCGTGCTCTTGAGTGCTCTTTGTGCTCGTTTGTACGTGCTTGTTCCTGGAGGTTTCACGTGCGCCCTCCCGGCCCTAGCACCCAAGGATGATGGGGCTCGACCCTGCAGTCTTTCTCATCCTTGGTCTTTTTCCACTTCGACTGTCACCTCCACCCTTTCTTTTTCCTCTGTCTTTCCTCTCACTTTTTCTTTGTTTTTCCGCTGAGATATGCCCTTTTAAATAGAGACGAATCGGTTCTTCCCGAACTTAAAAAAAAAAAAAAAAAAAAAAATATACCTTACATTACCTTACAAAGGTTCCACGTGATGATTTCTCATTTCGCGAAGGTCAAGCGTGTCGCCCCTCCTCTCGAGTTGGCCTGGTGAAGTAGTGAGTTGGATTCTTGCGCTCTCCACCTCACATAGCCAGGTACGCCCGGCTCATCGGGGATTGTTCTGAGCCAGGCGTCAAGTCTTCTTTTGAAGATTTCCACTGCAACTCCCTTCGTGTTTCTTAGGTCTTTGGGCAACTGATTAAATAGTTTGGTCCTCTCACTACAAAACTATTTTCTTCAGGTTAAGGATGTTCCCTGTCTCGCCTTCAGTTTGGGAATACGACACAGTCTACCGCTTCTACTTTCCACCGTTGTTTGGGGAGTTATGGGATTCAGAGTAAGATTAGGGACTAGTTTCTCCATTATTTTCCAAGTGTAAATAATGGTGTATCTCTCTCTTCTCCTTTCCAGTGAATATAGGTCTAGTTCTCGTAACCTTTCCCAGTAATTTAGTTCTTTGCACCCATTGATCTTGGCTGTGAAACTTCTTTGAATCCCCTCCAGCTGTCTAATGTCTTCTTTTTTATATGGGGATGTTAGGACCGAGCAGTATTCCAGTTTGGGTATTATCAGGGTTTTCAGTAGAGGGATCATTACATTCCTATCCCTTCGTTTAAAAGTTCTCATATCTGACCCGTTATTCTCTTTGCTCTGTTTACTGCTATCTTATTTTGTGTTTCAAATTTCGCATCATCTGTCATTACAACCCCTAAATCTTTTGCTCTGGAATTTCTCTGGACTTCCTGTCCATTTGGGTATAATATCCATGGACTTTAGGTCTTCTCTTTTTCCGTACCGTATAGCTGAAATTTCTCGGTGTTAAACTTCATATTGTTGTCTTCCGTCCACTTGTAAATTTTGTTTATGTCGGTTTGTAGAGATCCTATGTCTTCTGGTTTTCATATTTTTCTACTGATCTTTGTGTCATTTGCAAAGGATGTTACTGTGCTGTCTCTGGTAACGTCCTCATCTATGTCAGTTAGCATGATTATGAAGAGTAGTGGAGCTAATACTGTTCCTTGTGGTACTGAGCTGAGGACCTCTGATTCTGATGAAGATACTCCTTGTACTGTAACGACTTGCCTCCGCTCACTAAGGAAATTATATATCCATTTCCCTACTTTTCCTGTTATTCCCATATATTTCAGTTTATGTATTATGATTCCATGGTCACACTTGTCGAACGCTTTAGCAAAGTCTGTGTATAGTACATCATAGTTTTCATTACTTTCAAGTGAATCAATAATGTTGTTGTAGTGTTCCATTAGTTGTGACAGGCATGATCTGTATATATATATACAGATTAGTGATGGATCGAATAACCGCAACCGCAACCGCACTACAACCGCACAAAAATTCACAACCGCAACCGTAACCGCAACCGCCGTTCCATAAGTGCGGTTGCGGTTGTAAAAGCTTAGTTAATTTTAATTTTAGGTTAATTAGAAATATTTCTTTTTTTTTAAAAGAAAATGATGGGTCTCCTTATGCGTGCTTAAACGTGACGTCATACGGCTGCCGTAGTAAAATTTATTTAAACTGCGCTCTAAGTTATTACTCTGTGAGCTCCATGAAGTAACATTTATTTTTATTTAATTTTCTTCAAACTAAAATCGCCTTTAGTACAATAGTCAATAAAGCTTATTCCTACTCGACGGACCTCTCGGGTTCGTGTAACTTGGTCAATGGCCTTCTTTGGCCAAAGGGGTGGTTTCTTGAACATGACTCCCCCCAAAAGGGGGTAAAGAAGTGGTCTGTGTTAAAACGGACCTGCGCAGTCTCAACTCGCTGCTAGTTGACAACATCAGTCCTCGTTCTGCTTTGATTGTTATCAGTGTAATGTTATGAGCTCTTCATATCTACAACGGTTTTTCATATTGTGTAATGTTTAGTTTATTGAATAACGATACAACTGTGATTGCATTATTGCTCTTAACTGTTACTTTATGGTAATTACTGACAGTGATAACTGATAAGTACAGTGCGATGGGTCCTCGTCCCTCATCCTGGTAACACACTTAGTGCAAAATATGGTTTTAATTAATTTGACCTATTCTTTCATAATAGCTATATAAGTTTAGAATATACTTCATTTAAATAGTATTTATTTAGTAAATACCTTATGTTGAACACAAGTTTTGCAACACACAAATAGCACTAGCGGTGTATTGCAAAACTTGTGTTCAACATAAGGTATTTACTAAATAAATACTATTTAGTATATATTATGTACCAAGTGTGGCTAAATCGCACTATAGTGGCTAAATCCAGTTAATAATTACGCATTTTTCCTAGTATATGATAACCGCAACCGCAACCGCAACCGCGGTTGGAAAAATTCGACAACCGCAAACACAACCGCAACCGCGGTTGTGAAAAACCAACCACTCGATCCATCACTAATACAGATATACATCATATATACAGGGCGTCCCAAAAAAATGTATACACACTTTAAATAATTATAAAGGCAGTGTTTATTAAAATACATTTCATTTTCAAAATGTAATAGAATCTACAGACATTATTTAATTGTTTTGTCAACGCCTGTTTTCAAACTGACGTCCGTTCTGGTCCAGGCACTGCTGATACGCGAAGCAATGGAATCGCAAACATCACGAAACATTTCGTTTGGTATTTGTGCATTCTCGTTCAATGGCTGCTCTCAATTCAGCGACTGTTGCAGGTTTTATAGCGTAGACTTTGTCTTTTAAGTATCCTCATAAAAAAAAGTCTATTGGTGTGAGGTCTGGTGAACGCGGAGGGTATTCTACGAAACCCCTTCGTCCAATCCACATCCACATCCACATCGTGCCAAGTACCACTCGCAATACTCCACTCTTCGGTCCGGATCATCTTCATTAATAGCATGGACTAATCTTGGAATGTAACTTTTCCATTGACAACGCTTCAAAATGCGTTGGACAGACGATTCTGAAATTCCTACCTCACGACTCGCTTGCCGCACAGATTTTCTTGGACTTTGGTGATACGTTTCCAGTACTCTTTCTTGCTTTGTGGGGCTTGTCGATGTCCGTGGTCTTCCGGAACGCTTCTTGTGGACATTCTGAACAGTTCCATCGGCTTCAAACTTATCTCTAATTCGAGTGATGGTAAGTCGCGTTGGTGGATCTGTTTGAAACTCCCTCCTAAACTGTCTTTGCACTTCAACTGCGTTTTCACACTTCCAGTAGCATTTTAGAATGAATTTCCTTTGTTCAAAGCTTAGTCTGACTGCCATTATTAATTCTAATGGGTTTAACTTGGAAAGAAAGAACATCAATTGAGCTATCAGCTGTTAAAGTGTGTATACATTTTTTTGGGACGCCCTGTGTATATATATATATATATATATATATATATACACAGAATATATACATTATATACACATTATTTATATATATATAATATATATATATATATATATATATATACATATATATACATATATATACATATATATATATATATATATACAATTATATATATATATATATATTTATATATATAGAATATATACATATATACACATATATATATATATATATATATACACACACATATATATGTATATGTATATATATACATATATATATGTATGTATGTATTCCATATATGTGTGTATATATATATATATATATATATATATAGGGTGGTCCAGAGAAATGGGACCCAAAAGAAACCCTGTAACTCTTAAAGTATAAGTCCTTTTATAAAATCATACGCATCATTCGAAAGAGGATAGTTACAAGTTTGTACAGGATTGTATAGGTTTTGAGTTTTGACAATACAAGACAGATAAGATACAAAACAAAATAAAAGTGTTAGTTAAAACTAACCCTTCAAGATGACTGCATGGACTGTGGAACAGCTGCGTTTCATAACTGAGCAATATTATGAGCATGGAAGAAGTGTAGTTTCAGCTCTTAGAAGGTGATTTTGACATCTGAAAATTTGTCTTGAAAGATCTTTGAGCTGAAACTACACTTCTTCCATGCTCATAATATTGCTCAGTTATGAAACGCAGCTGTTCCACAGTCCATGCAGTCATCTTGAAGGGTTAGTTTTAACTAACACTTTTATTTTGTTTTGTATCTTATCTTGTCTTGTATTGTCAAAACCTATACAATCCTGTAGAAACTTGTAACTATCCTCTTTCGAATGATGCGTATGATTTTCTTTTGGGTTCCATTTCTCTGGATCACCCTTTATATACATACATATATATATATGTATTATTCTGTATATAATATATATATATACATAATATATACATACATATATATGTATATATATATATATATATATATATATATATATATATACACATTATATATACATTATATATATATATATATATATATATATATATGCACTAGAATCACAAAATAACACGTGACCTTATTAATAAGCAAACAACCACAAGGAAAAGGAAACACAAAGTCCGAGCGCTTTCGTGATATATTCACATTATCTTCCTTGATAATGTGAATATATCACGAAAGCGCTCGGACTTTGTGTTTCCTTTTCCTTGTGGTTGTTTGCTTATATATATATATATATACACATTATATATACATTATATATATTAGGGTGTCACTAGGTAATAAGGGGAAAATTAAACGATGGATATTTTCCTATGACACCCCTAAAATTGTTCCATTTGGTGTAAAACATACGGAAGAGAAATTTGGTCCTGATTGGTCATCATTTAAAGGTCGCCCTCGTCACTGAAAACAAGACCCATTTGTTGACGTCAACAAGCTGTTCAGTGTTCACAGCTTGGGCCGAACCAGATAATAAAAAACAAGGCAATTTGGTGAAATATCGAAAGTAAGACACTTAAAAACGCAAAGAATACAAACAGTTTATTATATAATCAAAATAGAAGACATAATTTGGCGAATAATGGTACAAAATGGAGAAGCAACAAAAGCAAAACTTTGAGAAATAAAATACATATACAGTAGCAGAATAATTGGTGCTCATACGCTGATCAGTGATTAGTTCTTTCGCGTCCTCACTAATGCTGATTTGTTCGGAGCTGGGTGTTGCTTTCTGTGGTCAGTGACAACTTGAACGAGGAACTGGAGCTGTTCTTCTTTCACTGTCAACTTTCCGTTCAGCTCCTTCACCAGAGCCACGGCCCGTTCTGCTCTGTCGTTCACCACTGCAAGTTTGGAGACCACATCCCGAGCTTGCACGTATTCAGAGTTTGACGTCCATGAACTGGGATGGTGGAGCAGAAAGCAATCTGGCAACTGAAGTTTTGAGAAGAATCCTCGGGTGTTCTTTGTGATCAGTTGCTCCAGTCCTTTGCTGTCACTGATGAACATAGTATCAAGAACCAAAGGTCGTTTTGGCGGCATGTGAGGGGCTTCTTGATCTAACGCTGCACTGCAACCATGCTGCACTTCACTTCCATCGATATCCTCTATCAAAGAACGCCAGACCCACTGCCTCCTCCGAATGGTACCACAGGTGCGCAGACAGCTTCTTGGTGGTACCATCAGAGATCTTCTTGTGCGGGTATCGAAGGAGCGTCCTCATCAATTCCCAATCATTCAGCGGAGCTTCGATGGACAGATGAGCTGTTGCCCACGCTTTCATGTAAACTAGAACAGAAAGAGGCAGATATCTCGAATTCCGCGTTCCTCAGTGTTCGTCAGTTTAAACTGTCTTCGGAAAGCCAGATCTTGATGGCATAGAGCCCCTTAGCCATCCATCTCGCCCGGTGCATAGCACCAGGGGCGCGGAAGTTTAGTCCTTGTATGGAACTCCTCCAAGAAGATGACGGAAAGATCGAGGAATTCCTGATAGTCATCACGAACTTGAAGTGCTTGTGATTTTGCAAACTCAATGAGCTCCGTTCTATGCTTAAAAATAGCTGCTTTGGTGAACGCATCTGTGTCCGCAGTTTGGAACTGTTGCTGGTCAATGCGGGTCCAATAATCATGGAAGCGCTTGAAAAGCAGAATTTCTGTACCGGTAGATACTGAATCTAGCGATGCTGCGAATGCCGCCTGTAGCACCAACTCCAGTACATGGTGTCTGCACGCGCAGTGTAACAGGTCACGTCCAACTTTTTCTTCCAGAAGAACACAAGTTCCTCCACGGTGGCCTGTGTTTGTCGCGGTTGTGTCGAAACACATAGATTTGACATGATCGGTCACTCCCCATTCATTCAGGCAATCTATGATGGCATTTGTTTGTGCCAGCGCGGTTCCTGACAGAAGTTTTGGCACCCCGAGGAGCTGCTCTGTCCCGGAGCCAGATACAAGAATAGGTAAGCGGTCAACATATTCTCGTGACGTCAGATCTTGCATGAGTTTTCCGTCCCAGTGAACAGTCAACGGACTATTGCCTTGGAACTCGCTCTTCAGTTGCCGAGCCTTAAGGGTACGGAATTTTTCACGCTGACGATGAATGGATCCACGATTGATGTTGTAGTCGCTAGCATCATGCCCTAAGCTGGAAGCTGCCTCAAACAGCAGATATGTGGCCTTTCTTGACGAGAGTTGCGTGCGATCAAGCGCTGCCGCCAATTCCGATGTCATGATGTTCTTCGTTGCTCTTTGTTTAGACGCTAACGAACCACCACATGCTCCTTTTTCTTCGCTATCATCTGAGCTGGAGGATGAGGACTCCAAAACCGCTTCGTTGGATACTGCCTCCATTTCAGCTGCTGATCGCTTTCTTCGTTTCTCCTCTTCCTCCCGACGTCGAGTACAATCTCTGACTTGGCGTTGATGGGTCATGTCCAAACCTGCCATTGAACCTGGACGTCCTTTCTGGCGCTGCTGCTGAAGGAACTCCCAATCCTCTGGGTACTTGACCAATTTCTCAATCAGCGTGGGCGATGTCAGAGACGATCGAGGCGTTCAATGAATTCTTTTTCTTTAGTCTTGTGTGAATCGCTCGTCCTTGAGGCGTGTTTTTTGAGTCTTTTCCACTCCTCGAAGACTTTATCCAGTTTGCTGACGCAGTGTGTCTCGAGTCTGGTTGGAATGTGAGCTTTCTCCCAGAAGGACATCACTGCTCGAAGTGACTTCCTCAACGCGTCACGTATTGTCATTTTCTTTTCATGGTGAAGGTAAAGGAAGTAACCGAATGCTTGCCTGTAGGAAGGAAGCTTGCATCCTTTCACCTCATCAACCGCTGCCCCTAATAGGTATATACACTTCCGGGTTTCCATCACCAGAAATCACGTAGCTGAAATGAGAAACGGTGAATCGTTAAGTATTGTTCACTTTATTTCTCAGATATTCAGACACACACAGATACACACACACACACACACACATATATAGAGATATATAGATATCTAATGAACGATTATGGAGACGCCGCGCAAGCATTAAACTTTGGAAGGCGGGGCGACCTTTTATAGTTATTCAAATAAAAAGATTTTTCAGTCACCATGTTTTTTTTACCAATGGAATAGATTCGCGGGGTGTCAGCATGAAATTTCAAACTTTGCATTTAAGTGACACCCTAATATATATATATATATATATATATATATATTATATATATATATATATATATATATACAGAATATATACATTATATATATATATATATATATATATATATATATATATATATATATATTATATATATACATATATATATATATAGAATATATACATATATATATATATATATATAATTATACATATATATATATATATAATATATACATAATATAATAATTATACATATATATAATATATACATTATATATAATATATACATATATACATATATATATATATATATTATATACATATTACTTTTGTTGAGTTTGAACGACGGTTCAGGATCGACCTGCGGTCGACCCCTCTGCAGCATCCCGCCTCATTTGCGGGACTTGGTGAAGGAGGGAATTGCTCTCTGATCGCCTCCTGCCCTCGTAGCCAGCCACGCATGGCTGGTCAGGGATTTTGCACAAGAATCTGTCCAGCTGGTTCTTGAAGTTATTCAGGTTGGTGTGCTGGAGATTCCTCACTTCTTTTCGAAGGACATTGAAAAGCTTTGGGCCCCGTATTCTGAGGGTATTTTCCATCCTCGTTTTCATGGCTCCTTGTCCCACCGCAGCTGGGACCGTACAAAATCTGCCTCTTCTCTCATTCCAGTTTGTTTCTATTTCATTTCTGAGGTTAGGGACAGAGCCTTCAAGTATGTTCCATATGTATATTATTGTGTACCGCTCTCGCCTTCTTTCAAGAGAGTAGAGTTCCAGGGATTGTAGTCGGGACCAGTAGTCTTCACCTTCCGTTTCCTCTATCTTAGACGTAAAAGTCCTTTGTATAGCTTCAATGCTCGCAATGTCTCTTTTTCTGTGTGGGCTTGTGAGTACTGAGCAATACTCAATTATTGGTAGGACTAGACTCTTCCATAATTTGAGCATGATGTTTGCTTTTCTGCTGCGGAAGCTCCTCCAGATGATTCCCATTATTTTTCTAGCCGTTGTGATTTTGATTTTATAGTGCTCTCTGAATTCTGCATCCGACGACATTATTACTCCAAGATCCCTGACTTGTGATTTGGTGTTATCTGTTTGGCTTGCGGAGTTTTGTACCCTTTTTTCTGTAGCTCTTTATTATTACCATATCTTAGAAGTTGGAATTTTTCTTCGTTGAACTTCATATTGTTGTCTTCTGCCCACTGGAATAATGTTTCAATGTCGTTTTGTAGTTTTCTTATGTCATCTTCGTTCAATATTTCCTTACATATCTTCGTGTCATCTGCGAAGCATGATACAATACTGTCCTTAATATCTGCATCAATATCTGCAATCATTATTATGAACAGCAAGGGAGCTAATACTGTCCCTTGTGGGACAGAGCTCACGACTTCCGAGACTTCCGATTTAACTCCGTTTACCACCACTCTTTGCGTTCTTTGCGTCAAGAAATTAAATATCCACCTTCCTAGCTTTCCAGTAATTCCTGTATCCTTAATTTTGTGTGCTATGATTCCATGGTCACATTTATCGAAGGCTTTAGCAAAATCAGTATATATTACATCAATGTTTTGTCCTCGACACAATGTTCCTAATATTTTCTCCTGGTGGTCTAGTAGCTGTGACAGGCATGATCTACCTGCCCTGAAGCCATGTTGATTTGGGTTGTATAAGTCTTTTTGGCTCTAATTATGCGTTCAAAACACTTTATAAGGTGTGAGATGAGAGCCACTGGCCGATAATTTTTGGGCATTGCTCTGTTACCACCTTTAAATAGGGGGGCAATATTAGCGTTCTTTAAGGGGAGTGGAATTCGTCCTGTGTCGAGTGATTTCCTCCATAGTAAGTATAGCGGTTTTGCAATACTCTCTCTGCATTTCTTCAGAAATGTGGCACTCCATGTGTCTGGCCTTGGCGCTGAATTGTCTCGCATCTGTGATAAGGCCGTAATTACATCTCCTTCCGTGAACTCGAAGTCCATTAATAGGTTTGTGCCGGGATTTGTTCTTGGTTGATCTGTTTCAATGTCGAAAAACTCGTCTGGCTTTTCCACTTCCATCTCGGAGTTAGAGGTGCTAAACACAGATTTAAATTGTTCCCTAAGCAGTTCACTTATTTCTTTCGGGTCATTTGTGTATTCGGCCTCCCCGTCTATCAACGGTCCAATACTCTCTTTACACTGCATTTTCCTTTTCGCAAAAGTGTAGAAGTATTTTGGGTTATTTTTTATGTTTTCTGCTACCTTGTTTTCCTCCTCGTTTGTCTTATGTATGAATGTTTGCTTTAGGTCCATTTCTATTTCGCCAAGTTTCCTCTCTAGTTTGAGTCTCCTTGCATCAGTTCTGCATCTGTGGAGTTGTTTTACGGTTTGTCTTCGTTGCCTGAATAGAGTCCTGATTTTCCTCTCGAGCTTGCTACGTTTTCTTTCCTGTCTCTCTGGAATATGTTTCAGTATTATAGGTTTGGTTTCCGTCTCTATTATACATAGTATTTCTTGTGGAGTCTTCTCGTGTAGTAGCAATTCCCAATTTAGCTCTTTTAAATCTTTATTTACGTTTTCCAAATTTACTTTCTTTGAATTTATGTTTAAGCCTTCAAATATTCCATCTGCCTCTCTGGGATGCGTTTTCGGACCTCTGGGTGCTAACTTCAATTGTATATCGATGAGGTTATGGTCGGAAAACTTTGTGCGCGTTACTTTTTTATTTATTATTATCTCGTTATTTGTCCAAATTAAATCCAAAACGTTCTCCTTTCTCGTGGCTTCACAGATTTCCTGGGTAAGGGCGTAATGTTCCATAATATCTAATAGCATTGTTGCTTGGGTTCTGTCATCTTTAGTAATGTTGCCATGAAACTTCTCAACATATATAACTTCGTCATTTTTCTTCCATGATATGAATGGGAAATTAAAATCTCCGAAAATTAGAATATTTGTTGCTGGAATTTCAAGTAATTTTAATATGTTTTCTATTTCATTTGTAGCAAATTGGAATTCACTTTTTGTGGTGTTTGGTGGTCTGTAGATGTTCATAATGGTTAGGTTCAGTTCTTTTACTTCTAATATAATAACTTCAACTGTGCTGTTTAATTTCTTTACCCTCACTTCACATGTGTAAGTGTTTTTTACGTAGATACAACACCCTCCTCCTCGTCTAGCCACTCTATCTGCTCTGAATATGTTGTAGTCCAGCAATGATATTTCAGTATTCTCGATGCAGTTTTCACAGCCTTTTTCGCACTTATGTAAGTGTGTTTCCGTTAGGCCTATGATATCTATGCTGGTTTCCGTAGCTAAATTTTGCAAGTATTGTAATTTGCAGTCTGCACGGTCCGTATAGAGGCCTTGTATATTTGTGTATAATACATTTACCGGGTTTCTTCTAATTTTCGTGTTCGATTTCATTAAATGATGGTCGTTTCCTGGTCGATGTCGGTTCGTGTTTGGTGTTATTGGTTGGGCCGCTGCATTTGGGAGTATTGGGGTTGCGGCCCGTGATACCACTGTTGTTGTTGTATTATTGGTGGGTGGTGTTGAATAGGGGGGTGATGTGCGTAATGTTGTGGTGCATATGTTTGCGGCGTTCTCTCTCTCCTTGTTAGAAGGGCAAGCTGAGCTTTTATTATTCTCATTTCTTCTAAAAAATATGTTTCATTACTCTCGCTATTTCTTCTATGTCGAATATGACCTGTTCTTTCCCGTTCTCTTCTTTGCGTACCCTTTATGTGAAAAAGTGGGCACTCTATGTTCAGGCATTTTTTCTCAGTAATTGACTGTCTGCACATACGAGGGTTATATATAATAATATATATATATATATATAATATATATATAATATATATATAATATAATATATACATATATAGAAGATACATATATATATATATAGAATATATACATATATATATATATAGAATATATACATATAAAGGGTGATCCAGAGAAATGGGACCCAAAGAAACCCCTGTAACTCTTAAAGTATAAGTCCTTTTATAAAATCATACGCATCATTCGAAAGAGGATAGTTACAAGTTTGTACAGGATTGTATAGGTTTTGACAATACAAGACAAGACAAGATACAAAACAAAATAAGTGTTAGTTAAAACTAACCCTTCAAGATGTCTGCATGGACTGTGGAACAGCTGCGTTTCATAACTGAGCAATATTATGAGCATGGAAGAATTGTAGTTTCAGCTCTTAGGAGGTGATTTTGACATCTGAAAATTTGTCTTGAAAGATCTTTCAGCTGAAACTATACTTCTTCCATGCTCATAATATTGCTGTTATGAAACGCAGCTGCTGTTCCCCAGTCCATGCAGTCATCTTGAAGGGTTAGTTTTAACTAACACTTTTATTTTGTTTTGTATCTTATCTTATCTTGTATTGTCAAAACCTATACAATCCTGTACAAACTTGTAACTATCCTCTTTCAAATGATGCGTATGATTTTATAAAAGGACTTATACTTTAAGAGTTACAGGGGTTTCTTTTGGGTCCCATTTCTCTGGATCACCCTTTATAAGCACACCGGACAAAAAATTAGTCACCCCTCTCAGAATGTACCTAATAACGTGTGACGGCGCCTCTGGCCTTGATAACCGCACGAATCCGGCGAGGCAGAGACTCTACGAGGTTGTGCATGTACTGAACATCGATTTGCTGCCACTCGTTCATCAGCCGGTCCCGAAGTTCCGCCAGAGTCCGTGGGTGTCTATTCCTGCTCTTCACTTTCTGTTTCCAGCCTGAACAACACCTTCGACGCATTCAGGATTAAAGGCTTCATTGGACCTGCGATGTACTCGTCGCCTCCCATCATTGGAGAACAAACAAAAACGGGACTCATCGGACCAAATTACACGTTTCCAATCTGCCGCAGTCCAGTTTTTGTGCCTCTGAGCCATTTATAACGTGCCAATTTGTGACTTGCTGTTAACAGCGGCCTCTTCCGTGGTACCCTGCTCCAGATGTCCATCGCATGCAGTTCTCGTCGCAATGTCCGTTCGGAAAATGGTCGCTGGAGAACCTCATTGGTTTCTTGGAGCAATTGTTTTCTGGTTTGAAAACGATTTGCAGTTACTAGACGAGAAACATGGCGGCGGCCCCTATTGTCGAGAATTGTTTTCCGGACACAGTTACGCCGTCGATTGTCAGTTGATTGCGAACTACTACACTCTTTGTAAACTCGCTGGACAGTACGCGTTGATACCAACAAATTGGGCTACTTCAGACATTTTGTGTCCGTGGGCTCTGCCAAACACGATGGCTCCTTTTTGCCACTGAGTAACGTCTGCCTCACAACCCATTTTGCAGACTATATCCCACACACACTGTTCTTCACCACCTCACGAAACAGATCTGATCCTGTGTGCTACGTCACCGCTACTTGTCACTTACCAATGCTACATCAGCGCCCTCTGTGTGACCTTGAACTTCCTACTATCGGTGCTATTAGGGGTGACTAATTTTTTGTCCGGTGTGCTTATATATAGAATATATACATATATATATATATAGAATATATACATATATATATATAGAATATATACATATATATAGAATATATACATATATATATATAGAATATATACATATATATATAGAATACACATATATATATGTATTCTATATATATATATATATAGAATATATACATATATATAGAATATATACATATATTATAGAATATATACATATATATATAGAATATATACATATATATAGAATATATAGAATATATACATATATATATATATAGAATATATACATATATACATATATATATATATAGAATATATACATATATAACATATATATATATAGAATATATACATATATATAGAATATATACATATATATATGTATATATTATATATATATATGTATATATTCTATATATATATGTATATATTCTATATATATATATATATGTATATATTCTATATATATGTATATATTCTATATATATATATATTCTATATATATATATATGTATTCTATATATATATATGTATTCTATATATATAGAATATATACATATATATAGAATATATACATATATATAGAATATATATATATATGTATATAGAATATATATATATATATGTATATATTCTATATATATATATATGTATATATACATATATATAGAAATATACATATATATATAGAATATATACATATACAGTATATAGAATATATAGAATATATACATATATATATATATATATAGAATATATACATATATATACATATATATATATATAGAATATATACATATATATAGAATATATACATATATATATATGTATATATTCTAATATATATGTATATATTCTATATATATATGTATATATTCTATATATATATATATATGTATATATTCTATATATGTATATATTCTATATATATATGTATATATTCTATATATATATATGTATTCTATATATATATATATGTATTCTATATATATATAGAATATATACATATATATAGAATATATACATATATATATAGAATATATATATATGTATATAGAATATATATATATATATGATATATTCTATATATATATATATGTATATATATATGTATATATTCTATATATTCTATATATATGTATATATTCTATATATATGTATATATTCTTTATATATATATATTTATATATATATATATAGAATATATACATATATATATAGAATATATACATATATATATAGAATATATACATATATATATAGAATATATACATATATATATAGAATATATACATATATATATATATAGAATATATACATATATATATATATAGCATATATACATATATATATATAGAATATATACATATATATATATAGAATATATACATATATATATATATAGAATAATACATATATATATATTAGAGAATATATACATATATATATATAGAATATATACATATATATATATATAGAATATATACATATATATATATATATAGAATATATACATATATATATATAGAATATATACATATATATAGAATATATACATATATATATATATAGAATATATACATATATATATATAGAATATATACATATATATATTATATATATATAGAATATATACATATATATATATATAGATATACATATATATATATATAGAATATATACATATATATATATATAGAATATATACATATATATATATACATATATATATATAGAATATATACATATATATATATATAGAATATATACATATATATATATAGAATATATACATATATATATATAGAATATATACATATATATATATAGAATATATACATATATATATATATAGAATATACACATATATATATATAGATATATACACATATATATATATATAGAATATATACATTATATATAGAATATATACATTATATATATATATATATATATATATACACATTTATACAGAATATATATATACAGAATATATATCGGGTGGTCCGAAAAAAATGACGCATTTTTTAAAAATTAATATCTCAGTAACCCCCTTCCTTATCATGACAATTTTTATATGCAAGATACTTTCAAACTTCTTTTTTTGAATGCAAGAAACGGAATTCTGATATCTTTTATAGTTTTCTCGCAATTAACAAAAGTAACAACATGGGTCAAAAAAACAAAAATCGCAATATAATATCCGTTTTTTATACGATATCATTTTTATACGATATCATGCGATATTTTTGCAAGTTATTACAAAACTCTACAGGAATGAACAAGTCAAATTGTGGATATTTTTATTTTTTAACAATTCGTCAGTACCGTTAATGATGTTGTCAGAGGAAGATCGTATTCTCATTAAAAATTGTTACTGTGAAAAAGGATGGAAGACTGGAAGGTTATTGCAAGTTTCCCGGCAAAAAGTGGAAAAGGCGTGCAGTGGAAAGACTCTTAAAGAAGATTCGCGAATCGGGAAGTACTGCCAGAAAACCAGGAAGCGGTAGACCTAAAACAGCTTCGGTTCCAGAAAATGTGGATTACATCAACGATAAAATCTGCTCTCAAGAAGATAAACCAAGAAGTCATTTGTCACAAAGAACAATTGCTAAACATTTGAATATTGGAAAGACTTCTGTACACCGAATAATTAAAGCACAAAAACTAAAAGCCTTCAAAAGAATAGTATCTTCTAGAAAAAGTGATACTGTTAAGTATAAAAGAAAAACAAGGTGCAGAAAGTTACTTGATAATTTCTCTGTCGTTGATATTAAAAAGATAATCTTCACGGATGAAAAAGATTTCACTCTAGAAATTCCGCGAAACCGTCAAAATGATGTTGTCTACGGGCGTGGTAAAAAGTGTGACATTTCAATAAACAGATTGTATCATGAAACGTCAAGATTCTCCAAAAAGGTTATGATATCTGCAGGGGTCTCTTGGAATGGCAAGACAGATGTTCATTTTATTGAAACTGAAAAGACAAAGGTGAATTCTGCAAATTACATTGAACTTTTAAGAACAAAATTGTTGCCGGATTGTCGTCGTCTGTATCAAGAAAATGATTTCATATTTCAACAAGATGGAGCACCGTCGCATACAAGCTACGCCACACAGTCGTTTCTGATTAGCAATACACCAAAATTAATAACGAAAAATGAGTGGCCACCACAAAGCCCAGATTGTAATCCTATGGACTACTCAATTTGGGAGTTACTAAAAGAGAAGGTTTACCGAGGTCGACGAGAAAAATTCACCGAATCAGAATTAAAAAGTAAAATACTTGAATCTTGGCAAGAAATTGGCATTAATGAAGTAAGAAGTATTATTTTTGTGTGGAAGAAAAGACTTAGATTAGTGTGTCAACAGAGTGGTGGTCCAATCGATCATTTACTGTAAATTAATTAGTTAAATTTCTGATTAAATTTTTCCTTTCTCATGATATTCGTTTTTTTGACCCATGTTGTTACTTTTGTTAATTGCGAGAAAATTATAAAAGATATCAGAATTCCGTTTCTTGCATTCAAAAAAAGAAGTGTGAAAGTATCTTGCATATAAAAATTGTCATGATAAGGAAGGGGGTTACTGAGATATTAATTTTTAAAAAATGCGTCATTTTTTTCGGACCACCCGATATATATATATATATATATATATATATATATAATACATATATACAGAATATATATATATATATATACACATACATACAGAATATATATATATACACACACACAATATATATATATATATATATATATAATCGCGGCGTATACCAAAAAAGTGAATAAAATCAAAGTGAATTAATATATACAGCATCTGTTTTTGCTCTTTTTCCGAGTCTCTTGGTGAGGAAAGTTTTGTTTTTTTGAAGTGCCCGCAAATATCCCCCCATTATCCCCCGCAGTCACGGTCGAGAGGACCAATCAGTGAGAAGTATACAGCGTGCCACATCCCCTACCCCGGAGTAACGGAAAATTCTTTCCCTCACACAGCTTGAGTCATCCCCCACCCAATACCTCCCATAATACCCCCTTTTTTGAGTCACTTCACCAACATGGAAATTAATGCATACATGCAACTCTGTGGTATCTGTAAAGCTGCAACAGCTGAGACAAAGGCGATCAGGTGCGATTTTTGTCAGCTACTTTTTCATTTTAAATGCCTAGAATGGGGAGATGAAAAAATCTCCCTTATAACGAACGCAAAGCAGTTTAATGGAATAAAATTTTTCTGCGAGAACTGCTTGACCGAATTAAACTCTTTTACGGTATTTAAAGCAGAAAGAGACTACGAGAAGAGAATGAAAGAGGAAAGTGGAAACAAAGAACAGTGGGAAACGGAAGAAACGGAGAAAAGCGAAATAGAAAGAATTCAAATACCGTCACAAAATGAGGCCGAAAACACACAGGCGACAAAGAGTGTAAAGACAACACACAACATAAGGGCAACGAAGGACACAAACACAACTAGCACAAATAGGACAAGACAAGAGGGCAGTCAAGTAAACGAAGTAAAACTGTCCCCCAATAAGGAGCAAAAAACAAAAGCCAAGAGTAAATATGGGGAAGGAATTATATGCAGGTATTATATAAAAGATAATTGCAGATTTAAAAGAGGACAATGTATATATGAACACCTCCCAATATGCAATTTCTTCCATAACAATGGTCATTGTAAATTTGGAGACGGATGTAAATTCTACCACCCGGACATTTGCAGAACTTACGCAAAATACGGAACCTGCAAATTCGGGAATAAATGCTACTATCAACATCTCCCGACGGACTCAACGAACAAAGGAAAAAGTTTAAATGACAATAGGAATAAAAATAACAATAGGAACACAATAAGCGAACAAGAAAATTTTTTCAACATCTCAGACACCTTACAAATGCTAAATGTCATCCACATGCAGTTGACACAGCTGGAAACCCCCGAGCCAAATCGCTACCGGGCAAGAAGCTACCAATACAAGTAGGAGGAAACGGATCTCTTTCGGAGGATCATAGAGCAACGAATCAAGCGATATCGAAGGAAAACGAACTTGAAATGCACAAGGGGCAACGAAAAACAGAGAACATAAAAATTGTCCTGGCTAATATTCAAGGAATAAGACCAAACCAATCACTCAATAAGGTTTCGTACCTGAAAGGATTTATGGACGAAACAAGGGCGGACATCGCATGCCTCACAGAAACTCATCTTAAAGATTGCCAAGGAAATTGTGAAAACTGCGAACATTGTATTGATAAGAAAGAGATAAATATAGAGGGCTTCAGCTTACTAAGAGCGGATAGAACGACGAGACGGAAAGGTGGCTGTGCTATATATGTACAAGAAGGTCATATGACAGAGACGATAATAAGTAAATCAAACAGCTATGTGGAACTCCTAGCAGTGAAAATAGAAAAACTAAACTTGATAGTAATAGTCAGTGGCGACTGGCGTATAGGAGCGATGGAGCGGTCGCTCCCCCTTGCTTGAAACGATAAATATTAATTTAACAGATAAAAAATACATTAATTTTAAGATATTAAAAAAAATATTCTTGAAATATATTTTAAAAATTCATGTGGCATATCATGATTCATGAGGCATTTTGAGTAAGCCTTCATACAGTACATAATATTCTAAACTTATAGCATAGCTTCAAACAGCGTACCGCTGTTTGAATACAAAATAATATTGCAGCCGAATGGAGCGATAGATTTTTCGCTCAAGTAAATATAAATTATATTTTACTGTTGTAATGAAAATATAAGTACAATCGCGAATTTTTTTTATAATAACTTTATTTTTACTAATAGTTACTTCAGTAATAATGATATAAGCCATTTATATGTATTTTATTGAAATTATTACTTATTTGTAATTAACTAGAATTGTGCGTCTGGCATAGCCGCATATGTTAATACAAGTACTCTTGTGAGCGGCAGCTGGATTCGCGCTAGCCTATTGTGAGTCCGTGTTGTCGTACAATTTTATGAAATCGCACCCCCATACATTTATACCACGAGTCGCCACTGGTAATAGTCATATATAGACCTCCAAGCACCCCAACCGAAAAATTCTCGGAGGCCATTGATGACATTAGAAAGCTAATAAAGGCCATAAACCCTCCATCCCCCAATATAATGATCTGCGGAGACTAACTTCCCACTTATAAAATACAAAAAGGTGAATAGGAATATATATATTCACCAGGACAAGGGGGGCACAAGAGAAGATCAGGAACAAGCAAAAATGTTGATGGCTCTCACAAACGAGTTTATGCTGACACAGGAGATAACAGAAAATACCAGAAAAAATAACTGCCTGGATCTGGTATTCACGAATAACACGAACTTGATTGCTGATATAAAAATAACCCCAACCATTATCTCAGACCACAACTTAATCGAGATATCAACAAATATGATGGCAGCATTAGAAGACAATACACATATTGTGGAAAGAAGTAAATTCGGGGCCTTTAACTTAAACTCGAAGACTATAAATTGGGAAGCAATCAGATCGCACATGGCCCAAATAGAATGGAGAACAATTTTCGAGAATAAAACAACTGAAGAAATGCTAACAACTTTGGAGGAAAAAACGCTGAGAATTTTAGAAAAATATGCTCCGAAATCACAGCCAAAAGGAAAGAGGAGCTGGCTAGAAAGGCAAAAGAGAAGACTATTCCGCAAAAGAAAGAGAGTGGAGGCGAAGTTAGGAAACTGCGGAGATAATGGCAGGAAAATAATAAAAGAAAAACTGGAGGGTATCGATAGGGAAATACAAGCCCTGATTAAGGACCATACAGAGAGGGAAGAGGAAAAGGCGGTAGAAGCAATAAAGGAAAATCCAAAATACTTCTATAGCTATGCAAAAAGGAAAACAAAAACGCGCGCCGCTATTGGGCCCTTAAGGACGGGAAATAATGAACTAACGACGATCCAAAAGAAATATCTGATACATTGAGAGCTCAATATGAATCAGTTTTCAGTACCCCAAAAAGTGACAAAGCGATACCTGACATAAATGCATTCTTTGAAGAGGAATTGCAAGGAGAGTATATAACAGACTGAGTTTACACCAGAAGATGTAGCGAGAGCTATAGAACAAATGAAACTACATTCAGCTGCAGGTCCGGACAATTGGAACGCATTATTGATTAAAAACTGTAAAAATGAAATAGCTACACCTTTATACTGGATATGGAGAAGATCCCTAGACACTGGGGAAATACCGAGCATCTTGAAAAGAGCAAACATTGTCCCTATATATAAAGGAGGGGACAGATCTCAAGCAAAGAACTATAGACCAGTGTCATTGACGTCCCACCTCACCAAAGTATTTGAAAGAAATTAGAGAGAAAATTTATGATTTCCTGGAGACACGGGAAAGATTCAACGAAAATCAGCATGGATTCCGATCAGGTAGATCATGCCTATCACAACTAATAGAGCACTACAACAATATCCTAGATGCATTGGAAGGAAATGACAACTACGATGTTATATACACAGATTTTGCTAAAGCTTTCGATAAATGTGACCATGGTATAATAGCACATAAAATTAAAGACATGGGAATAACAGGCAAAGTGGGAAAATGGATCTACAACTTCCTTAGTGATCGTCTGCAGGTCGTCAAAATTCAAGGTATATCATCATCAAAATCGGAAGTACACAGCTCAGTACCACAAGGGACAGTACTGGCCCCACTCCTGTTATCATGCTAACAGACATAGACAGCGGAGTAAACAGCAATAGTATAGTAACATCCTTTGCAGACGATACAAAGATCAGCAGAAAAATCAGCGATGTACATGACGTGGAGGCCTTGCAGAGGGACACGAACAAAATATACAAATGGTCAGAAGACAACAACATGTCATTCAACGCCGAGAAATTTCAGCTCTTGAGATATGGTAGAAAAGAAGAACTTAAACAGACTGCATATTATGCTCCAGTTAGACAGGAAATTCAGAGAAGCATGAAAGCGATTGATCTCGGGATAATAATGACAGATGATGCGAAATTCGAAACACAAAATCAGATAGCGATAAATAAAGCAAAGAGAGTCGCCGGACAGGTTCTAAGAACGTTCAAGAGAAGGGACAGGACAGTAATGATTCCCCTGCTAAAAACACTGATTATACCAAAACTTGAATACTGCTCAGTTTTGACGTCCCCATATAAAAAGGAAGAAACTAATAAACTAGAAGAAACGCAAAGGCATTTCACAGCCAAGATTGATGGCTGCAAAGAACTCAACTACTGGGAAATTACGTAAACTAAATCTGTACTCACTGGAAAGAAGAAGAGAGGGGTACATCATAATCTACATATGGAAAATGATCGAAAAACTGGTACCAAACCTAAAACTAAACCCAATTACCATTCAAACAACACTGGAAAATAGGAAAGGCAGAATGTGTAGTGTTCCCAAATTAAAAGCACGACAAGGGACCTCCTCAACCCTGAAGGAAAATAGCTTGGTTGTCAGGGGCCAAGACTTTTCAACCAGCTTCCTAAGGACCTCAGAAACGTAACGGGGGTCAAAGTTGAAGTCTTCAAGAAAAGACTGGATGCCTGGCTCAGGACAGTACCAGATGAGCCGGGCGTCCCTGGCTATGTACGGTGGAGAGCGCAAGAAATGAACTCGCTCTTCCACCAAGCCAGACCTAGAGGCGGGGCCACCAGCTTGACCTCCGTGTGAAGAGAGACCAACACACGAAACAACATAAGGTTCATAAGGTGTATATATATATATATACACTATGTATACAGAATAGTGATGTAGCGGATGTCATTTTTTTCACATCCGCGGATGCGGATGAGGATGTTTGATTTCAACATCCGCGGATGCGGATGCGGATGTCTACATTTTCGTTATTTTTTAGGATATATTCGAGATTTGTTGTGCTTAACATATATAAGTATTATATAGAGAGAGCTGTAGCTATAATGTAGTATAATTGATTAATTGTACAATAATTGCTGTACTTTTCTCTGAACATATAAAATAATATCAAGCATTTAACTAATATAGAAATCAATTAGTGAATTCGTCTGCAAATAAATTCGTTATATTTTGTTGAGTTTCAGCCACAATTAGAAACCATAATTGTGTTACCAGGATGCGGGACGTGAACCCAACTCAAATGCACCCCACCGACCTCTTTCCCCAACCTCCACCCTTATAGAAAGAGATCTTTAATTAGCTTGATAACTATTTATATTAAGTTTAAAGTTTTATTAGGCATATTTATAAATGAGTAATTAAAATAAAGTAAACTAAGATGTTCATCGTTTAATGTTCAAACTTAATTATAGGAAGGTTATGCTTAAGGAACATTAATTTTTCTGCCTTTTCTGCTGCCAGTCTGTTTCTCTTTTCATCATATATTAATCCAGCACTGCTAAATAATCTCTCGCTTGGTACGCTTGTTGGAGGACAGGCTAAATGTTTCCTTGCAAGTTTACTCAAGTATGGATAGATATTCTGCGTATTTTTCCACCAACTAATAGGATTGTCACATGCAGCCAGGCGTTTTTCTTGGTGATAGCTCTCGATCATTTTTACTACATTTTTTGACATCGCGTAGGTCTCGTCATTGCTGCTTGACTCAAGAAACTGAGAGAGATATTCTGTGATAGATTTGCTTGTTGAAGGTGTTGGTTCTGTCACTGAAACTTTTATTCTTTTGGTGGGTGGCGAAGCGACAGATTCAAGAGATTGAAGCTCTTCAACTGCTTTGCCAAGTGATGATTTAACTCGTTCTAATGTACTAGGTGAAAATAACTTAGCTTTGTAACGTGGATCTAAGTAGGTTGCAAGAGAGTAACTTCATACAAGAACAGCCTCTCGTCTTGTCGCTTGCATCACTTTTGCGCACAATGAACTAGTTCTATTAATATAGTAGAATTTGATAATTTCCGCTTATTAATGACATTTTATCTCAACGGTCCACATCCGCACGACATCCGCAGTCCAAAGTGCGGATGCGGATGCGAGAAAATGTGCGGATGTTCCGCGGATGCGGATGCGGATGTGACCTACATCACGAATACAGAATATATATATATATATATATATATACACATATATATACAGAATATATATACTGTTTACACATATATATACAGAATATATATACTGTTTACACATATATATACAGAATATATATATATATACATATATATACAGAATATATATATATATATACACATATATATATATATATACATATATATATATACATATATATAGAGAAATATATATACATATATATATATGTAAAAAGTGAACAATGAACAATTCCTATACCATCGTTATATGCATTCATTGTCTTCATGCAGTACTTATGTTTGTATAGTTTTTATGTTTGAATGTTCATTTTTACATAAGAAGCCAAAATCGCCTAAGCGAGTTTTGGATAGAATTTCGATTTGTACGTCTTTATTCATTACTGTATTTTTCTAATTCATCTTTTCTAATAATGACTTATACACTAGGACGTCCTAAAATAACTTTATTCTCTTTACGTTTCCCATACTTTCTACACTGAATCACGTTCTTAGTATTTGGACATCTTCCGTATTCAATGTATGGTAAATTCTTTAGTAATAATGTTGTGGTGTTATGTAGTATAAGTATTATTATTCAACCATATTCATCCATACGTCACATTTTCCCGTCATTAATTTCCCTTGATCATTATCCTATATAAATTTTATTAAATATTCATTTTTACTCGTCAATCTGTGGAATGCAAAACTTTTGCCTTCGTTCGAAAACGCAAAAATACGTTCTCGTATTATTTTTTTCATTTTTATTTTTAACTATATCACCTCCCGCATTGAACTCAAAAATGCTGAGTTAAGTTATCAAATTCCGCTCACTACGACAGAATCGAACGCTTCTAAGATAAATACCTCCGTTCGCTCTGATTTCAAATTTATAACATATTATAACATATTATGTTGTATATTAATCCAAACCATATGTGCCCCATGTACTTTGTATTATATTTCTAACATCTTAATTGTCTATTAATATGAAACACTGTAAAAACAAAACAAAGTTATAGTAACTGTTTAATTGTAATTAACTGTAATACTTTAATTTAATATAACGTAATGTACTTTAATGAAACTGTAATTAATAATAACTTGTAATGTACTTCAATGAAACTGTAATTAAATGTAATGATTTAATTTATAATGTAAGAATGTACTTTAATAGAACTGTAATGGACAATCATAAGCGAATGTGAAGTAATCCATAATTGTAATCGTAATTGTAATGAACCAAAATTAATACGTACTCAGTCGTGTACTTAATTTGTACTTATGTGTACTATTACGAAATGATTTCGCCTTCATAAATGTAGACTCGGCGAAAAATACAAATTAGTTTTCATTTTTATTTTTTTTTATTTTTATTTGCAATCTTTCAAACATCTGATCATGTGTTTAAAAGGGGGAAACTTAACCTTCGATTGTCTTCCCCAAAACATTTAGGTTTATATTATACATGTATTTGTAAAATTACGGCACTTGATTAAGTCACTTCATTATAGCACTTCATTAGGACTCCTTTGTTAGCAGCCTTGCTGCGGGGAGGGGGCAGAGGCCCCTTGCCTTCTTAATATTTTTAGATTCCGGCCTGAGCCATGGTCGAGAGGTCGAACCTCTACCCCTGTAAATTCAGAGCACTACCTGTACATTTTGAGAAGTAAACTAAATGTAAGAGGAACTTTTTATTTTCCCCTTCGAGCCGTGCTCTCTTCAGAAGAACTTAGTCAGTAAAGTCGATAATTTTAGTATCAGAGAAAGTACCAGAGTATTATAGAAAGAGAAGAATTAAAAATTGGCGACCCTTTGCCCAAATTAAGAGACAACCCCAGCACCATAGAAGATATTAGAATAACAGTCTGGCGAGTCTGTAGCCAAGAGTTTAACAAGAGGCGACCGAAAAGAATTAGAATGTTATAGAAGAAATATCCGTTGCTTGCCTCCTAACTAGAACCCCCGTCGATCCGAACCACCCCAGGGCCATAGACGGAGGGGTTAACATATATATATAATATATCTCTACAGAATACATATATATATATATATTAGGGTTGCACCGATTAATCGGTTGACAATCGGTAATCAGCCATATCGGCCATTTGCCGATTAATCGGTCATCTGCTTTTTTTTGCCGATTAATCGGTTTTCATACTCGGTCACCTTTGTTTATTACATTACAGAAATTGCATCCCTGGTTTAAGAATGTTATCCTAGACATGGAATGAACTTTAATATTTTGCTTGTTTTTTATTAAATATTTTCTACCAATTTGCATTGTTTGGAGAATAATAGGCAGAGTATTAATGAATTAATTTACTCCATTATCACTCCATTTATTAAATCGGTAATCGGCCGATTATTTTAGGCCGATTAATCGGTAATCGGTAATCGGCTAATTTGCTTATCGGTGCAACCCTAATATATATATATATATATATATATATATATATATATATATATATATATATATATACAGAATATATATATACATACACATATATATATACATATGCACAGAATATATATATATATACAGAATATATATATATATATATATATACATATATATACAGAATATATATATATATACACATACATATATATATAGTATATATATATATATAATTTTTTTTTAAGTTCAGGAAGAACCGATTCGCCTCTATTTAAAAGGGCATATCTCAGCGGAAAAACAAAGAAAAAGGGAGAGGAAAGACAGAGGAAAAAAGAAAGGGTGGAGGGGACAGTCGAAGTGGAAAAAGACCAAGGATGACAAGGACTGCAGGGTCGAGCCCATCATCCTTGGGTGCTAGGGCCGGGAGGGCGCCACGTGAAAACATCCAGGAACAAGCACGTACAAAACGAGCACAAAAGAGCAATCAAGAGCACGAGCTTAGAACCCCCTTGCGGGGATATTATATATATATATAGAGAATATATATATATATATATATATATATATATATTATATATATATATATAAGCACACCGGACAAAAAATTAGTCACCCTAATAGCACCATAGTAGGAAGTTCAAGGTCACACAGAGGGCGCTGTGTAGCATTGGTAAGTGACAAGTAGCGGTGACGTAGCACACAGGATCAGATCTGTTTCGTGAGGTGGTGAAGAACAAAGTGTGTGTTGGATATAGTCTGCAAAATGGGTCGTGAGGCAGACGTTACTCAGTGGCAAAAAGGAGCCATCGTGTTTGGCAGAGCCCACGGACACAAAATGTCTGAAGTAGCCCAATTTGTTGGTGTCAACGCGTACTGTCCAGCGAGTTTACAAAGAGTGGTGTAGTTCGCAATCAACTGACAATCGACGGCGTAACTGTAGCCGGAAAACAATTCTCGACAATAGGGGCCGCCGCCGTTTCTCGTCTAGTAACTGCAAATCGTTTTCAAACCAGAGAACAATTGCTCCAAGCAACCAATGAGGTTCTCCAGCGACCAATTTCCGAACGGACATTGCGACGAGAACTGCATGCGATGGACATCTGCAGCAGGGTACCACGGAAGAGGCCGCTGTTAACAGCAAGTCACAAATTGGCACGTTATAAATGGGCTCAGAGGCACAAAAACTGGACTGCGGCAGATTGGAAACGTGTAATTTGGTCCGATGAGTCCCGTTTTTGTTTGTTCTCCAATGATGGGAGGCGACGAGTACATCGCAGGTCCAATGAAGCCTTTAATCCTGAATGCGTCGGTGTTGTTCAGGCTGGAAACAGAAAGTGAAGCGCAGGACTCTGGCGGAACTTCGGGACCGGCTGATGAACGAGTGGCAGCAAATCGATGTTCAGTACATGCACAACCTCGTAGAGTCTCTGCCTCGCCGGATTCGTGCGGTTATCAAGGCCAGAGGCGCCGTCACACGTTATTAGGTACATTCTGAGAGGGGTGACTAATTTTTTGTCCGGTGTGCTTATATATACCGAATATATACAGGGCGTCCCAAAAAAATGTATACACACTTTAAATAATTATAAAGGCAGTGTTTATTAAAATACATTTCATTTTCAAAATGTAATAGAATCTACAGACATTATTTAATTGTTTTGTCAACGCCTGTTTTCAAACTGACGTCCGTTCTGGTCCAGGCACTGCTGATAACGCGAAGCAATGGAATCGCAAACATCACGAAACATTTCGTTTGGTATTTGTGTGCATTCTCGTTCAATGGCTGCTCTCAATTCAGCGACTGTTGCAAGTTTTATAGCGTAGACTTTGTCTTTTAAGTAACCCCACAAAAAAAAGTCTAGTGGTGAGGTCTGGTGAACGTGGAGGGTATTCTACGAAACCCCTTCGTCCAATCCACATCCACATCGTACCAAGTACCACTCGCAATACTCCACTCTTCGGTCCGGATCATCTTCATTAATAGCATGGACTAATCTTGGAATGTAACTTTTCCATTGACAGCGCTTCAAAATGCGTTGGACAGACGATTCTGAAATTCCTACCTCACGACTCGCTTGCCGCACAGATTTTCTTGGACTTTGGTGATACGTTTCCAGTACTCTTTCTTGCTTTGTTGGGCTTGTCGATGTCCGTGGTCTTCCGGAACGCTTCTTGTGGACATTCTGAACAGTTCCATCGGCTTCAAACTTATCTCTAATTCGAGTGATGGTAAGTCGCGTTGGTGGATCTGTTTGAAACTCCCTCCTAAACTGTCTTTGCACTTCAACTGCGTTTTCACACTTCCAGTAGCATTTTAGAATGAATTTCCTTTGTTCAAAGCTTAGTCTGACTGCCATTATTAATTCTAATGGGTTTAACTTGGAAAGAAAGAAACATCAATTGAGCTATCAGCTGTTAAAGTGTGTATACATTTTTTTGGGACGCCCTGTGTATATATATATATATATTATATATATATATACATACAGAATATATATATATATATATATATATACATACAGAATATATATATATACATATACATATATATACATATACATACAGAATATATTATATATTAATATATATATATATAATATATATATATATATATACATATACATACATGTATATATATATATATATATATATATATATATATATATATACACATACATACAGAACATATATATATATATATAAATATATATATATATATATATATACACATATACATACAGAATATATATATACATATAAATATATATACATATACATACAGAATATATATATATACACATGTATATATATATGTATATATATACATATACATACATTATATATATATATATATATATATATATATATACATATACCTACAGAATATACATATATATATATATATACTGTATATATATATATATATATACACAATATATATATATATATACATATGCATACAGAATATATATATATATATATATATATACATATATATGCAGATTATACATATATACATATACATACAGAATATACATATATATAGATATACATATATATAGATATACATATACATACAGAATATATACAGTACTGGCCAAATTATTAGGAATTTTTTTAAAATTTCATTTTTTGGTATAAAATGTTAAATTAAACCAATTTTAAACGTTGAAAAGTTATTTATTTCTACACAAGAATACATGGTCATTATTTAGCAATAGTTTAGTACTTAGTTTGACCCACCTTAGCTGCCATAATGGCTGCGACACGCTTCGGCATGCCATGAATCAATTTTTTGCATAATTCTTTAGTCGAACGAAGCGTGTTTGTTCGTCAGTTGTCGTTTGGTTGTCGTGCGATGCGGGTGTGTTTCTCTTTCTTTTACGTGTCATTGTAACTACCGTTTAATTTAAATAGTGTATTTACACAATTTCGGCAATTATTTGTTACAGTTTTTAAATGAATTTGAAAATGGGGCGAAAGAATGACTTGAGTCCACGGAAAATTGGGCAAATACAGGTTTTATTAACTTCTCACATTTAAACAAAAGGAAATCGCTGCCAAACTCCATGTTTCACCACAGTCAGTACTTCGTATTAAGAAAAAAATGGTATTTGGAGAAAATGTAGGCCCCAAAAGGGTTGGAAGATGCGGCAGAAAAAGGGTAACGACTCCAAGAACTGATAGACAGATTGCAATTTTGTCTCTTAGAAATAGAAGAGCTACTTGCAAAAACATTTCCAGTAGTCTAGCGGCTGATGGCATCAATATTAGTCGTAGAACAGTCAACAGGAGGCTTCTAACTGCCGGCTTCAAAGCCTACCACCCAAGGAAGAAGCCCAGGCTCACTTAGGCTATGAAGAAGGCACGTTTTGCATGGGCAAAGGAACACATTAACTGGACTAGTGAGGATTGGGAACAGGTAAGAATAATATTTAACATTAAATAGAATGTTAATACAGTAAATACAGTATGCATAGAAGTGTATTTACAGTACGTGATAAAACTGCAGTAAAAATATCTGTAAAGCAGCAAGTCATACTGTACTTCGTTTTAGCTGTACTTCATACGCTATGCACTGACTCTTTCACAGGGCTTTCTTTGATTGCAGGTGGTGTTCTCCGATGAGTCAACGATTGCCGTGCTTGACGATCGTGTTCAAAGTGTAAGAAGGAGGCCTGGAGAAGAATTTTTGCCTGAGTGTCTGATGAAAACGGTAAAATTTCCAGAAAAGATCATGGTTTGGGGAGCAATTTCTGTGCATGGAACTAGTCGTTTGAGCATTGTTGAGGGGAATATGAACCAAGTCAAGTATATAGAAGTACTAAGAAGACGTCTACTGCCTCAAATAAGGGAATGGTATGGTAATAGACGTTGGATTTTTCAACAAGACTCAGCTCCATGCCACACGGCAAAGTCGGTTAAAAAATGGTGTCATGAAAATAGTGTTCGGTTGCTCCCATGGGCTGGAAATTCTCCAGACATGAACCCAATCGAAAGTTTATGGTGTATTTTAAAGGACGTAATCCATGAAACGCCGATAACAACAAAACACCAACTCATAGAGCGACTTATTCAAGTCTGGTTTCACTCTACACGTATTAAGAATTATGCAAAAAATTGATTCATGGCATGCCGAAGCGTGTCGCAGCCCTTAAGGCAGCTAAGGGGGTCAAACTAAGTACTAAACTATTGCTAAATAATGACCATGTATTCTTGTGTAGAAATAAATAACTTTTCAACGTTTAAAATTGGTTTAATTTAACATTTTATACCAAAAAATGAAATTTTTAAAAAATTCCTAATAATTTGGCCAGTACTGTACATAGATATATATATACAGAATATATATACATATACATATGTATACAGAATATATATATACATATACAGAATATATATATATATATACATATACAGAATATATATATATATATATATACATATACATATATACAGTATATATGTATATACATATACATATATACAGAATATATATATACATATACATACAGAATATATACACATATATACAGAATATATACACATATATATACAGAATATATACACATATATACAGTACACACATATATATACAGAATATATACATATATATACAGAATATATACAGAATATATACACATATATACAGAATATATAATATACAGAGTATATATATATATATATATATATATACATATATATATACAGAATATATATACAGTACATATATATATACAGAATATATATATATATATATATACAGAATACATACACATATACATAATATATATACACAGATATATATATATATACATATACAGAATATATACATATATACAGAATATATAGATATACATATATACAAAATAATAATATATACATATATACATACAGATATATATACATATATATATATATATACATATATATATATATATAGAATATATACATATATATACACAGAATATACATATATATATATATATATAGAATATACATATATATATATATTCTATATATATATATATATATTCTATATATATATATATATATATATATATATATATACATATATATAATATATAGAATTTATACATATATAGAATATATACATATATATATAGAATATATACATATATATATAATATACATATAATATATAGAATATATATATATATATATATATACAGAATATATTATATATATATACAGAAAAAAAAAAAAATATATATATATACAGAATATATATATACATATACAGAAATATATATATATATATATATATATATATATATATACACAGAAATATATATATATATATATATATATTATGTATATATACATGAAGTATAGAAATTCCAGTGTTGTCCCATTTTACAGAGAATCTCTAAGATTTTTCTGATACCAAGTTTTGACAAGTTTTAGAAATTCCTGTGTCCGAACATTATCTTTACAATTTCATCTTTTAATAAAATTATTGATAACACGTAAAATTCTTAAACAAGATTATTTAGAATCTGTATTTTCAAAAGTTTCTTTTATTAAAGTAACGTTGTTGCAAATATTCGATATGTGCACCATTAGTGATTCGCAAAACATCCAATCGATACTCCAAGTGTTGCCATGTACGCTGCAGCATATCCACATCAATTCGCTCAATAGCAGCTGTGATTCTTGCTTTTAAATCATCAATGTCTGTTACCCGCGTACATTTCTAAAAAAATTGTCAAAACGTGGTATCAGAAAAAACTTAATGAGATTCTCTGTAAAATGGGACAACACTGGAATTTCTACACTTCATGGTTGACTTTTAATAACCGCCATAAACTGTACAGATAATTCTCGGACACCCTGTATATATACATATATATACAAAATATATATATGTATATACATATATATATACAGAATGTATATATATAATATATATATATATATATATATATACAGAATGTGTATATATATATATAGATATATATATATATATATATATATATATATACAGAATGTATATATATTATATATATATATATATATATATACAAAATATATATATATTCGTATACATATATATACAGAATATATATATATATATACATATTCATAATATACATATATATACAGAATATACATATATATACAGAATATATACATATACATATATATACAGAATATAACATATATACATATATATACAGAATATATACATATATACATATATATAATATATACATATATATACAGAATATATATGTATATACATATATATATAATATATATATATATATAAACATATATATACAGAATATATATATATATATATACATATATATACAGAATATATATATATATATATATATACAATATATATACAGAATATATATATATATACAGAATATATATATATATATACAATATACAGAATATATATATATTACATATATAGATATATATATAATATACACATATATAGATATATATATAATATACACATATATAGATATATATATATACACACACATATATAGATATAAATAATATATATATATAGATATATATATACACATACCGAATATATATATATATATATATACACATATATACAGAATATATATATATATATACATATTATATGTAAAAAGTGAACAATGAACAATTCCTACACCATCATTATATGAATTCATTGTCCATTTTTACATAAGAAACCAAAAATCACATAAGCAAGTTTTGGATAGAATTTCGATTTGTAATAATGACTTATGCACTATGACGTCATAAAATAACTTTGTTCTCTTTACGTTTCCCACTCTGTCTCTAATTTGTTCTTGTAAATCTTCCTAATAATGATTTGTACTTTACGTAAAAAATCAATAACTATGACGTCACATTTTCCCTTCATCATATATCTAGTATCCAATGAATGAAAATTCTTTAACATCATGCTAAGGACGAAACACTCTATAGAAGTCATTGTTTATATGTTATGAGTATAAACATTATTATTCAACCATACTCATTCTTACATTCATGTTCTTTCTCGACCGCTATCCTTTATTAATTTTATTACTTATTCATTCATCTACCTATTGTCTACTTATGCCCTATCAACTTATCAGTCTATGTTTACTCGTGTCAATCATGAAATGCAAAACTTTCGCAGTTCGTTCGAGAACGCGAAAAAACGTTCTCGTATTATTTTTTTCATTTTTAATTATATGACCTCCCGAGTTGAACTCAAAAATGCTGAGTTAATAAGTTATAAAATTCCACTCACGACGACAGAATCGAGCGCCTCAAAGATAAAAAATACCTCCGTTCGCTCTGATTTCAAATTTATAACATTTATAACATATTATGTTATATCATGTGTGTCATGTCTTATGTACTTGTGTTGTACTAATAACCATCTAGTATAACCATATATAAATATATAAAAACACTAATTAATAATAACTTGTAATGTACTTCAGTGAAACTGTAATTAAATGTAATGATTTAATTTATCATGTAAGAATGTACTTTAAAATGGAAGTGTAATTAAACAAGTGAATATGAATTAATTGGTAATTGTAATTGTAATTGTAATGAACCAAAATTAATACGTACTCAGTCATGTACTCAAAATTGTACTTATGTACTATTACGAAATGCCAAACATTTAAGTTATATTATACGTATATTTGTAAAAATACACCACTTCAGATTACCATTTCATTTAAGGCACTTCTCCATTAGACTTCATATTAGCACCTCATTAGGAGGGGGCAGAGGCCCCTTGCCTTCTTAATATTTTTAGATTCCGGCCTGAGCCATGGTCGAAAGAGGTCGAACCT
This sequence comes from Bathynomus jamesi, assembly GCA_023014485.1. Taxonomy (NCBI): domain Eukaryota; kingdom Metazoa; phylum Arthropoda; class Malacostraca; order Isopoda; family Cirolanidae; genus Bathynomus; species Bathynomus jamesi. Next base: position 92,390 of record JAJOZX010001364.1, on the reverse strand, counting down.
CTACCCTTGTAAATTCAGAGTACTAACTAATTTTTAAGAAGTAAACCAAAGTAAGAGAAACTTTTTATTTTTCCCTTCGAGCCGTGCTCTCTTCAGGAACTCAGTCAAGTCGACAAGTTATAAAAGAAAAGTCGATAATTTTAGTATAAGAGAAAGGATCAGAGAATTATAAAAAGAAGAATTAATAATTCTCGACGCAATTAAGAGAGAAAGAGACAACCCAAGCACCATAGAAGATATTGGCATAACAGTCTGGCGAGTCTGTAGCCAAGGGTTTAACAGAGTGGCGACCCACCATTTAAGGCGACCGAAAAGAATTATAGAAAAGTATAAAGAAGAAACATCCGTTGCAGCCTCCTAACCAGAACCCCCCCGTCGAATCCGAACCGACTCAGGCCATAAAGGGGGGTTAACATATACATACAGAATATATATACATATACACATATATATACAGAATATATATATATATAGACATACATATACAGAGTATATATATATATATATACATAGTATATATATATATAGAGAAATATATATATATACAGAATATACATATATATGTATACATATACAGAATATACATATATTATACATACAGAATATATATATATATATATATATATCAGAATATATATACATACATATACATATATATACAGAATATACATATATATACAGAATATATATATTATATATATATATATATATACATACAGAATATATATATATACATATATATACAGAATATATATATATATATACAGATATATATATATACAGAATATACATATATATACAGAATATACATATATATTACAGAATATATATATATATATATACACATATATATACAATATAAAGGGTGTCAGGAAATGATTGCCCCCCCCTGTACAAAAGAAACTGAAAGGAATAGAAAATAACAGACAAAACCACGCGAAAGAGCGTTTAATTTTGAATAAAAAACACTGGTTTTAATATCGGGTGTTGCCCCTATTTGCAGCTCTGACGGCCATTAATCGACGGGGGTATGATCCCAGAAGTGTCTCAAAGAGATCGGTATCATGACTCATTTCTTCAAGGACTTCGTTGATCTTTGCAGTCATAATTTCTGTTGAATACCGATTCTGAATGGGTTGTTCCAGCATTAAGGACTCCACCCGATCCTTCATGATGGATCCGACATGTTCACAGACATTAAGATCGGGAGAATTGCCAGGCCATTCATTATTTCCGAAAAATCAGTTATTGTCCTTAAGCAGTTGTTGAGTCGCAAGTGCTTTCATACAGGGGGCTTTGTCGTGAAGAAAGGTTGCCTGTTCAACATCCAAAACACACTCGGGGTCTTTCAAAAACGGAATTACATGTTGGGCTAAAATTACATTTCGAAAATAAGGCCCATCCCAACTGGTTCCTCTTGGTTTGATAACCCAGATGAGCTTCCGAATAGAGAACATAATGAAAACACCCACACATGCTGGATTTTTTACTATTTCTCGATACTTCTGGTCGTGTGGGACTTCATCAGGAGTTGTTGCCCAAACCCGATCATTCTGAAAATTTGGTTTTCTGGAGACATACACGAAGAATTCATCGCTGACAACCAAGTGAAGGAAATCGTCTTCCGTCCATTCCTCAAGATAATCACAAAACCATAGCCGATCTTCAATATTAAGATCACTCTTCCGTGGCTTAGCTATTTCATGCCAAGCACTCAAGCCTTGGCGAACTCGAAATTGATGCACAAGTTGCCGATTGACTATCTTACCACGACGGATAAGTCTCTCTTTCGCTACCTCAGGGCAGCTCTTCTTTCGGCGCCGTGATGCAGCAAGCACAATGTCTTTCGATTCTTGAGATAATTTCTCCGGTCTTCCTCCTCGAAATTCTGTTTCACAATCTTCAGGATTCTTATTCCAATTCCTTTTGACAAAGTCTTCTGATCTTTTTAATCTCTCAGCCACCAAGTGTCGAGTTATGAAAGTTGCACCAGCTTCCTTTGCTTCACGAAATGTGACAGCTCGAATGCGGTCAAGAACTCGCTTTTTCTCTGAATCGTTCAAAATAGATGATGCCATGGTTTCTGTGGGGAAAAAATGGTAAGAATTAAAATCACAGGAATAGAATATAATGGTTTTTATTCAGATTTTAACGCTCTTTCAAGTGGTCTCGCCGGTTTTTATCTATCTCTTCTAGTTTTTGCTCTACAGGGGGGGGCAATCATTTCCTGACACCCGTACATATATATATATATATATATATATATATATATATATATATATATATATACCGAATATATATATACATATATACAGAATATATTATATATTATTATATATATACATATATATACAGAATATATATATATATATATATATATACATATATATACAGAATATATATATATATACATACATATATATACAGAATTATATATATATATATATATACATATATATATACAGAATTTTATATATATATATACATATATTATATACTGTATATATATATATACAGAATATATATATATATACATATACAGAATATATGTATATACCTATACATAATATACCGATATATATATATATATACATATATATACAGAATATATAGATACATATACATACATATACACAATATATATATATATATATATATATATATATATATATACAGAATATACACATATATACAGAATACATATACATATAAATACAGATATATACATACATACACATACAGAATATATATATATACATACATATACAGAATATATATATATATTATACATACATATACAGAATATATATATACATACATATATACAGAATATATATACATATACATACATATATACAGAAATATATACATATACATACAGAATATATATATATATATATATACATATATAGAGAATATATATATACATATATAGAGAATATATATATATACATATATATATCAAGAATATATATATATATATATAGAGAATATATATATATACATATATATATATAGAATATATATATATAGATATATATACAGAATATATATATATAGATATATATACAGAATATATATATATTACATATATACAGTATATATATATATATACATACACATATATATACAGAATATATATACACATATATACAGTATATATATATATATACACATACATAATATATATATATACATACAATATATATATATACACATAGATATATATATTACACAATATATATGTACATATATATACAGAATATATATATATATATATAAATATATATATACATATATATACAGAATATATATATATATAAATATATATACATATAGAATATATATATATATATATATATATATATATATATTATATACATACAGAATATATATATATATATACATATAAAATATATATATATATACACATAAAATATATATATATATATATATATATATAGATCTACATATATATACAGAATATACTGTATATATATATATACAGAATATATATATATATATACAGAATATATACATATATACTACTAAAAAGAAGTTAAGGGTAAAAAATATTTGTCCATATAAACATAAGCTAACGAGCTAAAATGGTGACGACTAATGACAAAATAATTCTTTGATGGCTCAAGAACAGAAAACACAAAAAAGAAACTTTTGATTAGACTAGTTTATTACCCTGATGAAAAAAAGTCATGCACCCCCCAAAATGATGTTCACACAAGTCGCAGAAGCTTCAGTAACTGGTGTAGCCACCGTTAGCATTCACACATTCTTGACAACGTTGGCGCATGTTGTTCATCAGGCGTTGGAAATAACGTTGAGGGATCGCTTGCCATTCTGCGACTAATCGCTGAGCCAGTTGCCGGAGGTTGAAGGCAGGGACGTGATGTGATCGAACTCGCCGCCCTAGTTCATCCCACGCATGCTCAATGGGTGACAAGTCGGGTGAATATGCAGGCCAATCCATGTGCTGAACGTTCTGCTCCTGCAGGAAGTCGGTCACCACCCTGGCACGATGGTCTTGCGTTGTCGTCCTGGAACCAAGCTCCTGGTCCAATCCGCTGCAGAAGTGGAATTACCAGAGGTTGAACAATCTCGTTGAGATAACGCTGAGCAGTCAAATTTCCGTTGACGACGTCGAGGGGTTCTGTGGTTCATGGATATCCCCGCCCACACCATCACAGTTCCTCCTCCAAATGGTAGACGTTGAGCAACGTTGACATCAGCAGCTCTCTCTCCTTGACGACGATAAACACGAGCCCGGCCATCATTGAACTGGAGCGAGAAGCGTGACTCATCTGTGAACATTGTCTCTGCCCACTGACCACGGTTCCACCGGATATGACGTCTGCACCAATTTCGGCGAGCCCTTCTGTGACGGTCAAGTAGCGGTGGTCGGACTGCAGGACGCCGGCATCGCAAACCTCGGTCTCGCAGACGCTTCCTAATGGTCTGGTCGGACACGTTGGTGCCTCTTGCAGCTCTGAGTTGATCCCGAAGATGCCGTGCGGTCACAAGGCGCTGTCGCAACGCCGTTATCATCAGGAAGCGGTCTTCTCGTGCTGTTGTTGATCGGGGTCTTCCAGAACGGGGGCGATTCTGAACAGCATTAGTTGTCCTGAACCTCTGCCAGAGTCTGCCGATAACGCTTTGGCTTACATTTAGACGCTGAGCCACAGTTCTCTGAGTTTGTCCATCTTGTAGCCAGCCAATGGCCCTTCTCCTGTCTTGGATGCTGAGTTGTCGTCGAACCATCTTCAAATTTCAAGTGATGATGAATGGAAAATGCTCAGCCCTTTTATTGCTAAAATTGGCATGCATGGAATGACAATCATGCAAAACACGTGCAAATGGTGCATGAGGTGTCACAATGGGTGTTTCGAGGCAGTTTGTCAGTTTAGTCTGACTACGTTCGTGCTTCAAATCTATGAAAAGGAAATCTGGGTTAACTTAAAAAGTTTCTAAAGATAAGTGCAACGATTGCATGTCCCATAATAACGTGATGTCTATAGTCCAAATGACAACCCAAAGGGGGATATTCTAACCCTATCTGGCTTAAAAAGACACAAAAATGATCAAAAAATTTCCTTTGACCCTTAAATTCTTTTTAGTATATATACAGAATATATACATATATATATACAGAAAATATACATATATATATACAGAATATATACATATATATATATATACAGAATATATACATATATATATATACAGAATATATACATATATATATATATACAGAATATATACATATATATATATATATACAGAATATATACATAAATATATATACAGAATATATACATATATACAGAATATATACATATATATATACAGAATATATACATATATATATACAGAATATATACATATATATATACAGAATATATACATATATATATATATAATATATATATATATATATTATATATATATATATATATATATATATATATATATACATAATATATATATATATACATACATAATATATATATATATATATATATACAGATATATATATATACATAATATATATATATACATAATATATATATATACATATATAAACATAGAGTATATATATACATACAGAATATATATATATATATATATACACATATCTACAGAATATATATATATATATATATATATATATATATATATATATATACATATATATACAGAATATATATATATATACACATACATACAGAATATATATACACATACATATATATACACAATCATGTTTAAGCTTAAGCAAAACACGGTTAACCTTGTCTTCCAATCGCTGAATAATTTTAGAAACCTGTTCATCTACCTTAACAAATTTTAATGAATCAGAAAGAATATCAAGCATTTTTTTAATATAATCAGTTTTATTCATAACCACAACACCGCTACCCTTATCTGGTTTAGTAATAAACGGATAATCAATCAGTTCAGTTTTTAAATTTTTTGAACACACTTCATAAGAATATTATATTTACGCAGGAAAAGGAAGTTCAAGGTTCTATTCCTTTCCTTGATGTTTTGGTTTCCAAATCAGGCTCAACTGTTTTAACTTCTACATACCGGAAGCCTACTTTTACGGGTTTAGGTTTTAATTTTATAGTTTTTGCGATTTTAATTACAAACTAAGTTCGATTCGCACTTTAGTGCATAGAGCTTATAATATTTGCTCAAACTTTGCTCTGCTTCATAATGAGTTTGAATTCCTTACTGATTTTTTCTTTAAAAATGGTTTTCCACGGGTTCTTGTACAAGGTATTATTGGTAAATTACTTAATAATGTTTATTCCCCCAAACTTATCCCAACGTATGATGTTCCTAAGAATTGTAAATATCTTGTTTTACCTGACCTCTACCAATTTAACACTGTTGTGAAAAAGCAATTGTTGAGTGTGGTGAGGAAATTTTATTTTCACACTGATTTTAAGGTTGCTTTTGTGAATAATAATACCCTTGAATGTTTTTTCCGTTGTAAGGACAAAATCCCCCCTGCGATGAACTGTTCTGTCGTTTATTTGTTTACCTGCCCTGGGTGTTCCCAGGGGAACTACGTTGGCAGCACAGTTCGTTCTTTGCAGGCAAGATTTTGCTCCCATATGGGTATTAGCCATAGGACAGGGAAAGTTTTATCTAAAAAGGAACAGTCTGCCATTAGAAATCATTCTGTTAAGTGTAAAGTTGATATTTCCGTTAATAACTTTAAAATTCTTAAATCATTAAAATGTCCGTCCTCTCTCCGTATTTATGAATCTTTGTGCATTAAATTTCTGAATTCCAGCTTAAATATTGATTCCAGCTGTTACCCCCTTTATATTAATTAGAATGCCTACCAACTAAATTTTTCTGTTTTCCCCTTGACCCTGTCTCCTTTTCGCCTCAGTTGTTTGAGGATGTCAAGTGAGCATGGTATGTTTTCGTGCACTTTTGCGTTTTTTCATTTAACTTTTTATTAGTGAAGTTTTTAACTAATTTTTAACTAATTTGTTTGAATGTTTTTAGTTTTAAAGTTTTACTTTTATCATGTGTTATTTGTCATGTATATAATTTTTAATTTGTTTTTGGCTTATGCTTGTTTTACGCTTTTTAATTTTTATTCTTTAAGTGGTTTTATTCTGTGCTATGAATTAGTTTGTTTTTGACATTCGTATAATTTTTTTATTTTTTTTTTTGTCATGCATTAATTTTAGCCTTTTATTTTATTAGGCCTTGAAAATGGGTAGAGTTGCCCGAAACGTCGGCTGCAGCCAAATATAATGACTTTCTTGCTCTACGTCTTCGTTTTTATCCTAAATGTAAAATTACGTCTCCTTAGGAGGGATCCTATTTCATATGTATATATATATATATA
>JAJOZX010001364.1:75000-77500 GCA_023014485.1 Bathynomus jamesi | reverse complement strand
GCTAACAAAGATTTTTAATGCGTCTATTTCTGAGGGGTGCGTACCAGATAATTTCAAGTTAGCAAACGTAACACCTATCTTTAAGAAAGGCGATAAAGGTGCGGCGGGAAATTATAGGCCAATCAGTTTAACGTCTGTTGTAGGTAAGCTACTGGAATCAATAATTAGGGATCGTATAGTCGAACACTTAGAAGTGCATAATCTGGTTAGAAATACGCAGCACGGTTTTAGGCGAAACAAATCTTGCTTAACTAATCTTTTAGAATTTTTCCAAAGCGTGGTTGACGTTTACGATAGACATCGGGCGGTTGATGTAGTGTATTTAGATTTTCAAAAAGCGTTTGACACCGTGCCGCACAAAAGACTCATTGAAAAAACTAAGGCTCATGGAATCAGGGGTGTAGTAATAAATTGGCTAGAAGAGTGGTTGCGAGGCAGGAAACAGAGGGTGGTCGTTGATGGAGCGGAGTCGTGTTGGGCTAATGTAGCGAGTGGCGTTCCTCAGGGTTCTGTATTGGGCCCCTTGCTTTTTCTTATATATATTAACGATTTAGATGTCGGCCTAGTCAGTACAGTTTCAAAGTTTGCGGATGACACGAAGCTGGGTGGTAGGGCGATTAATGACGAAGATAGAGGTAAAATTCAGGAAGATCTGAATAAAATCGTTGATTGGTCAGTCACATGGCAAATGAGATTTAACGTGGATAAGTGCAAAATTTTGCATATAGGTTCGCGTAACGGTAATTTTGCGTATAGTATGTCAGGGAAAGATTTAACAAGCGTAAGCAGGAAAAAGATTTAGGAGCAGGAAAAAGATTTAGGAGTTATAGTCACTGGTGATTTAAAAGTAGCGAAACAAAGTACAGCAGCGGTCAATAAGGCGAACAAAGTGTTAGGTTTTATAGCTCGAAATTTTGAGTACAAATCGCGCGATATTATAGTTCCTCTTTATAAATCATTAGTTAGACCCCATTTGGAGTACGCGGTCCAATTTTGGAATCCGCATATGCGCAAAGATATAGACAAAATCGAAAGAGTTCAAAGACGAGCAACTAAGATGATTCCGTCTCTTAGGTCAAAGTCGTACGAGGATAGGCTTAAGGAGTTAAAATTGACTACACTCGAGACTAGGAGGTTAAGGGGTGATCTAATCCAGGTTTTCAAAATTATGAATGGGTTTGATAACGTAGATAGAGATAGCTTTTTCGAAATATCTCAATATAATAGGACTAGAAATAACGGGTGTAAGTTGACAAGTAGAAGGTTCGAGACAGCAGTTGCGAAAAACTTTTTTACGCATAGAATAGTAAATAGCTGGAATAGTTTGCCGGTAGAAGTAATTAGTAGCACGTCTATAAACATGTTTAAAAATCGATTAGACGCGCATGTTGATAGAAAGGGTATAGTTTAAGGTAGTAAAATTAAGGCTTTGTGGGGATAGATCCCACAGCTCAACACAAGTGTTGTGGGATATAGGGAGGCAGCGTCTTGGGTTAGGGGATACTCTCTGTCCTTACACACCCCATTTAAAGAGATTCCTCTGCCGAGCGGTGCCCCCCATAGTACTGTGAGGTATTGAAAAACTCATGATCTTCACTTGCCCCACACCCTTTAAATGGGAGACCCATAATGGGTGCACACACATTTCTACATTACTGTACAGTCTTTACAGCCACACCTACACTTTTCCTCGTAAGTGTATATATTGTAATGTATGTTGTAAATTTTGACTTGGTCCGCAATCGATATGGACCGTGACTTGATGGATACCGTAATGAAATTGACTGGATTCTTTGGATCTGATATATTTGCATGTCCGTTATAAATAGATATAGAGTGTAACATATTTGTGGATAGTAGTCTATTATGACTTGATCCTCTGGATCCAGAGATTCTATCTTTAGTTTTAAATCGATAATTAATTAGTTTTAAATTGATAATTATTTAGTTTCGTAAAAATTGGTCGTTGCCAATTTACCGGCAGTTTTTACATAAATTTCTTATGTTCTTGTGGTTCGGAACCCACGTAAAATTGTAGGTCCCCTCCGCCACCACGGAGGACATACACAATACACGATTACGAACACAGTTAGGTAGACCAGCCATGAGTGGATCCTAGGGTCTTTGTTGGTCTGAAACATTATATATATATATATATACATATATATATATACATTAGTGATGGATCGAATAACCGCAACCGCAACCGCACTACAACCGCACAAAAATTCACAACCGCAACCGTAACCGCAACCGCCGTTCCATAAGTGCGGTTGCGGTTGTAAAAGCTTTGTTAATTTTAATTTTAGGTTAATTAGAAATATTTCTTTTTTTAAAAAGAAAATGATGAGTCTCCTTATGCGTGCTTAAACGTGACGTCATACGGCTGCCGTAGTAAAATTGGTTTAAACTGCGCTCTAAGTTATTACTCTGTGAGCTCCATGAAGTAACATTTATTTTTATTTAATTTTCTTCAAACTAAAATCGCCTTTAGTACAAT
>JAJOZX010001364.1:27500-70000 GCA_023014485.1 Bathynomus jamesi | reverse complement strand
AATGTTGATTTGGGAATGGAGGATAGAGCGGCACAAGTGATGGGATCAGTGAGGTAGGTGGAGGCAGCATCGATAGTTGGAAAGTTGCTCGGAACTGCGTACGTTTGGCTTTCAGACCGGAAAAGAAACCAGTCGGCTTTGGCAAAAGACCGTCGGGTAGGAAGAGCGGAGGAGGCGAGGGCCCGAGACGTAAGGAGGAGCAGCGGAAAATGGTCACTACCATAAAGGTCTGGAGTGACAGACCAAAAGATATCAAGGAAGGCGGAAGAAGTAGTAAGCGAAAGATCTATGAAGGAAAACGTACGGGCATGGGTGAAAAACCGTGTGTGTCTCCTTAACGCCGGCCAACCCACAGCTTGAGAGAAGGGAGACCACAACGCCATCCCAGTGATTGACGGTATCACCCCACAGAGGATGGCACGCGCTGGTCTCCCAGGAGGAGGAAGGGTGCAGGAAGCTGTAAAAGGAGAGCAGAAAGATCGTTAACAGAAACTTCCTGTGACGGGGGACATATAAGAAACAGATTGAATACAATTGGTCAAGGAAAACCCGGACCGCAACAGCCCGGAGAGGAGTGCGGAGGGGAAGGGGAGGAGACGGCATGTCAGACCGGACGAAGATGGCCATACCGCCATGAGGGAAGAAGGGGGGGAGGTATGATGAAAATCTGCGGAGCGCGAGCAAGGGGGCGAACCCCAAGTTGGGTTTCTTGAAAGCAGAGACACTGGGTCAAAATCCTGAATAAGGAGAAAGTCCTCCCAATTACTGAGAAGGCCTCGACAATTCCATTGAAGGATAGTAGCCATCAAGTGCGAAATACAGGTGTGTGCGAGAGACGTAATCGGGCGAGACTTAGAAGTGTGACTAGAAGAGCGAGCAGACGAAACTGGGAGGCGGGTTAAGGAAGGGGTGGTTGAAGAACGGATGAAAGGAGATGGAGGGAGTTTAGTTTTCGGGAGGTGGGATGCGAGAATAGGTTTATGAAGTGGGGCGAGATGAATCTAATTTCTGGGGTGGGAGTGGAGGAGAGAATGCGGGGGCATCTGGAGGTCAAGGAGGGAGCAGGACGGAGAATGGGGGTACAAAGCAGGACGGGGTAAATCCGGTTTCGGGGGTGCAGATGATGATGATGCCAGGGGCCTCGGGAGGTCAAGGGGGAAGCGGGGGGGAGAGTGGATAGCTGCTTGAATTTAAATTTGGAAGCCGCATAACCACCTTCAGGAGTGGAGGAAGGAAAAGGATGGTCGCGAAGGAAGGTGGGGGACCTCAGAGAAACCGGCAAAGTATGAGGGATCACTGAAGGCGGGAAGGGTATGGTGGCGAGAGGAAGAGAACTAATGGAAGAGAGAATGAGAGGACGAGGAGACGGGGGACCTGAGCAAGGAAGCTTTGCGGAGGGACCCAAACGTCGGGGACTAGCGATGGGTCGTTTAACACAAGAACGAGGAGAGGAGGATGGACCAGAAGGAGGAGCGGTTTCTAAGATACATGCCGAAATGTCAGCAATGGTTTCGGGAGGGTTGGGTGAACTAGGTGCTACTGAGGTGGAGCAGATGGGGGCAGTGGAATTGGAAGTTCTGGGGGAACGAGCGGGTGGAGAGAACACGGGGGATGAAGCCAATAAAAAGGTCGATATAGAGGACGGGATAGGAGGACGGGTGGGTAAGGCTTGATCAGGCCTAGAGCGATAAGGCGAGGAAGAGGACGGTAATGGGAGTGACTGAAGTTCGAGGCAAACGGGAAGTAGCAGCGCGGGAAGGACGCAGAGTTTGAGCGAAGGTAAAGCCTGGACGAACGAATCGGGATCGAACGCGGGCCCTCGCTTCCTGGAAGCTGACCTTGTTAGGTTCCCGGACTGACAGGACCTCACGCTCAAATAAGTAAGTCGGTCGGACAGGAAGAAGAGAAAGATCCGACTCTGAGTATTCCAAACGACGGGGAGAATGAACTACACCCGTACAAGTGTTAAAGGAAGAGTGGGGGAGGCAGTCCAGAGCAGAAGCCAGGTTGAGAGGGATGAAACCTTCTGGTATTGGGCCCTTGAAGCCACTTCCACCACAAGAGAGCCATCGTTGTGGTGCTACATCTATCGGGGATTGCCACAGCGCGAAGTGAAGTCATCATAGACCTCAAAAACATCTCGCTGCGAGAGAGGTTGAGGAATAAGACGTACGAGCAGTCTTAGAACGAGGAGGAGGCGAATTTCCCGCAGCAAAAAAGGGGGGCCGAGCGGAAACCGCGGGTGGCGGGGTACCTCGTCCTCAGGGGACACACCGTCGGTTTAAAAACGGGACCCAGTGATAAGAAATTTTGCCCTCAACGGAGCAAAGACCCGTCCCCCAATCCCACCGGCCCTAACATCCAACCAGCCAACCGGTGACGCCCTAAGGGCGCCACCTCCGGAGGACAGCTCTGGAGACCCATACTGCCTGTCCGGCATAGGTGACCCTTCCTGGGGCTAAGCCCTCGCCGACGTAGCCCACTGGGTCAGAACACAGAAACCCAATCACCATATCAAGGTGGCCACCGCCAGGAGGGTTTTGACAGAGCAAGGAGGAGGATGAGATGAAAGAAATAAATCCAGAATGTGGGGCCTATCTCCAAGGCTATCAGGGATACGAGTAGGGTGCTGTACAATCTGCTCTAGGTCATTTAGGATAGAAAAGTTGTAAGCTAGTTCACCAGGGATGTTAGTTAAATGGGAGGAAAGCCAAGGTCGTGGTGAGCATTGAAATCTAGCCCCGTTGCCCGGGTCAGCATTCCTGGTATCAGCCAGCGGGGGAGCCAGAAGTGGGGACATTCATGGTCCGCTCCCCAAGGGACTTTTTTTAGTTTTGAAAAGATTATGTAGTGTGTAGGATGCATGTATATGCAATCTCCTCATATATATATACACCTTAACCTAATGTATACAAGCAGTACGGTACTTCATTAATCAGCCGTCATCATTAGGGATGCACCGGATATCGGATCACGATCCGGTATCCGGCCGGATACCGGATATCAAGCATGATCTGGCCGGATAATTAATTAATATTTTAATCACATTTTGTTGATAAAAACTTCATATTTCAAGTTTTTGTGTGTACTTTATTATTTTATTATGGCTAATGCCAGATTTTATTCAGCTGTGGGAAGAGCCATGTGCAATAAAGGGCTAAATTTAACATTTATAACGATTTTCTTTCAAACAAAAAAAACAAAGTTAGATTTTTCTAAAATTTAGAAGAACTAGGTCCAAGCAACTTTCGCATTCAATGCTGGAAAGAAAAAAGGCAGAGTTCCCCCAAAAATATGGAAAATGTTAAATTTTCTAAAAAGACAATTTAAGTCTTTGAAAATTTAATATACTTCATCTTTTGTCGTTTTTTCCGATTTAAATTCTGTTCTGAGCCTACTAGTAACACATCCTAATTATTTAAATTTAAAACTTAGCAAATTATCAAATATCTTTTTTTTCTTGTTGTATCAAAATATACTAAAAATAATTCAAAACGTATTGGTCTTATGAAAAGGCAATACAGTATAAATTAAATATATATATATATATAATAATAATAATAATAATAATGTTATAATAATAATGTTTCAGACCAACAAAGACCCTAGGATCCACTCATGGCTGGTCTACCTAACTGTATGTCCTCCGTGGTGGTGGAGGGGACCTACAATTTTACGTGGGTTCCGAACCACAAGAACATAAGAAACTTATTTAAAAACTGCGGGTAAATTGGCAACGACCAATTTTTACGAAACTAAATAATTATCAATTTAAAAATAATTAATTATCGGTTTAAAACTAAAGATAGAATTTCTCGGTCCAGAGGAGCAAGTCATAATAGACTACTATCCACAAATATGTTACATTCTATATCTATTTATAACGGACATGCAAATATATCAGATCCAAAGAATCCAGTCAATTTCATTACGGTATCCATCAAGTCACGGTCCATATCGATTGCGGACCAAGTCAAAATTTACAACCATATACATTATCAATTTAAAAATAATTAATTATCGATTTAAAACTAAGATAGAATCTCTCGATCCAGAGGATCAAGTCATAATAGACTACTATCTACAAATATGTTACACTCTATATCTATATATAACGGACATGCAAATATATCAGATCCAAAGAATCCAGTCAATTTCATTATGGTGTCCATTAAGTCACGGTTCATATCGATTGCGGACCAAGTCAAATTTACAACCATATACATTACAATATATACACTTACGAGGAAAAGTGTAGGTGTGGCTGTAAGGACTGTACAGTAATGTAGAAATGTGTGTGCACCCATTATGGGTCTCCCATTTAAAGGGTTTGTGGGGCAAGTGAAGATCATGAGTTTTTCAATACCTCACAGTATATATATATATATATATATGCAAATAACTGCAATGACCGCGCAGTATATAAATGAATAGAAACGACATAAGTATTAAGGAACGTTTCTGCACACGAGGAGGAGAGATAACGAAATAATGAAAAATGAGGCGAACCGCTGGCGGTTCGCCTCATTTTTCATTATTTCGTTATCTCTCCTCTCGTGTGCAGAAACGTTCCTTAATACTTATGTCGTTTCTATTCATATATATATATATATACAGGGCGTCCCAAAAAAATGTATACACACTTTAACAGCTGATAGCTCAATTGATGTTTCTTTCTTTCCAAGTTAAACCCATTAGAATTAATAATGGCAGTCAGACTAAGCTTTGAACAAAGGAAATTCATTCTAAAATGCTACTGGAAGTGTGAAAACGCAGTTGAAGTGCAAAGACAGTTTAGGAGGGAGTTTCAAACAGATCCACCAACGCGACTTACCATCACTCGAATTAGAGATAAGTTTGAAGCCGATGGAACTGTTCAGAATGTCCACAAGAAGCGTTCCGGAAGACCACGGACATCGACAAGCCCCACAAAGCAAGAAAGAGTACTGGAAACGTATCACCAAAGTCCAAGAAAATCTGTGCGGCAAGCGAGTCGTGAGGTAGGAATTTCAGAATCGTCTGTCCAACGCATTTTGAAGCGCTGTCAATGGAAAAGTTACATTCCAAGATTAGTCCATGCTATTAATGAAGATGATCCGGACCGAAGAGTGGAGTATTGCGAGTGGTACTTGGCACGATGTGGATGTGGATTGGACGAAGGGGTTTCGTAGAATACCCTCCGCGTTCACCAGACCTCACACCACTAGACTTTTTTTTATGGGGATACTTAAAAGACAAAGTCTACGCTATAAAACCTGCAACAGTCGCTGAATTGAGAGCAGCCATTGAACGAGAATGCACACAAATACCAAACGAAATGTTTCGTGATGTTTGCGATTCCATTGCTTCGCGTTATCAGCAGTGCCTGGACCAGAACGGACGTCAGTTTGAAAACAGGCGTTGACAAAACAATTAAATAATGTCTGTAGATTCTATTACATTTTGAAAATGAAATGTATTTTAATAAACACTGCCTTTATAATTATTTAAAGTGTGTATACATTTTTTTGGGACGCCCTGTATATATATATATATATATATATATATATATATATATATAATATATATATATATATATATATATATCCCTTTGCTTTGTCAAAACCTATAGGGCGCGTCGTCTGTGGCCAATGGGGGAATGCATCTTCCTTCGATGTAAAGGCTTTCTCTACCCTCGTGGACCATTGGACCTGTTTGGGGACCCGGCTGATCTCCTACTCTCCTACTTATATTTCTTTCTCCTCCTTTCCCAAACTCTTTCTGGCTTTTTTTTTTTTTTTTCCCCGTGCGTTTGGCTTTATTTTGGACCTTGACTTGACTCTTTCCTTGGACCTTGGGTGAGGGAGGTGGTTGTCCTTCACCCTTGTCACTCTTAAACCAAACCCAAACCCTGTCCCTGCCATCTTTCACCGCGCGTTAGATGAGTGGCCGCCTTTTAGGCACGGGGACTGGGAATGGGTGTATCTCCCCTGCGTGACATCTATTGGCGGTGGGACCAAGTGTGCTCACGATTCGACTTTCCCTTGTTGGAGTCGGTGGTGGCTGGATGCGCGCGGGGGATGAAGCTTCTTTTTGCTTGCTATGGCTTATACTCGGCTTACGACTTCTGCTTCTCGTATTCGGACTACTACTACTCTCAACACACTCGGGTAGTGGGTAACCAGGCTCTCGAGTCCTTTACCACTGGAAGACCGCATCCTGAAGGAGTTGACCCCCCTCTGGTAACGGAACAATTGCACTCTCCCTTACCGTTGCCGACGGTAAAGGAATATGCCTTGAATATGCCCTTGGACGTACACCCCCTGGAGCAGGGGTCTCACCCCACCTTAGCAGCCTTCGGGCAAGTCAAGTTCCACCCAAGACTTGCCTCCAAAACCCGGATTCTTGCTCTCCTCATATGCCCCCCTCACCCGCCGTCGACCCGCCTCCCCACGGAGAGCCCCCCGCGGTGGACGGGGAAGTCGGCATTCACGACCATCCTATCGACCGTTAGACATCCCAGTCCACTTCGATTCTACAGCCTCCCTATCCCTTCCAAGTATCCACAAATTCCTAGTGATCCGGCCTACCTCCGGATCACTTCCGACCAACTCTGAACGGACGTTTCAGGCGATCCGACCACGAAGCAACTCCAGCCGCTATGATGTACGACCGCAGAGGGATGGCTACCTCCTCATAAAATCACGCTCAGCCGCAGAGATGAAAGCCCTACTCTCCCTCACTGAGGTCCTTGGATGCTCGGTGTCCATTTCCTCACACCCTCGCCTGAACCAGAGTCAGGGCACTATTTACGTCACCCGCCTTTTGTCGATCACGGCGAACGAGCTCCTGGAGGACCTCGAACACCAGGGTGTCACCAAGATCCATCGCTTCACATCCAGACAGGGAGGTACCCCCTCCCCCACCCGGCGTCTACTTCTTACCTTTAATACCTTAGTCCCTCCCGACCGTATTGGGTATGGGAGACCGCACGTCATGCGAGTTTTCTGTCCGCCCATACATTTCAGACCCAACCCGTTGCTTTAAATGCAACAAGTTTAGACACGCTAACTCAGTTTGTCGGCAACCGCACAAACTGTGTGTTCGTTGCGGACAAATCGCTCACCCAGACAAGTGCCCCAACACACCCAAATGCTCCAATTGTGAAGGCGCACAACCCTCTTCATCCCGCGAATGCCTGTTCTTCAGTTTCGAGGAGGAGGTCCGAGGCCTGCAGGTAGCGGACTTCCTTTGTCTCGCGCCTCTCGGAGGCTGAGTGCGGAGACAGGAGGTGAGGCCGGGCGTATCTTACGCCGTTGCCCCTCGGCTCTGTCCTTTGGGCACGCCGCCCTGGCCTGCCGCTCAAACCCCCTCGAACACTGCTCAACATCCCTCTCAAAGGGAGTCCTTACAGGGACCGGCGACCTCCTGTCCCCCTCCACCATCCATTCTCTTCACGCACCTCACCTGCCACAGATTTCCCAGGAGTCTGGGACCAGGACACCCAGGCCCCACCCACCTCGAACCCTGCCCTCCCAGCACTCTCTGCACACACCCGAACCTACCACCCGGAGCAAGCCGACGAGGCGGAGACGCCGGAGTGAGTCGCCAGACCTCCGGCCTTTCAAAATGTGTCTCCCTCTTCCCCTAGATCTAAGACGATGGCTCGGACCCTCACACCGCCCACTTCGTCTACGAGGACCATACCATCCCACCGTAGATGTACCACCAATCTACCCCAACAGATTCTGACAATAGTTGCCGAATTACATGACCCACCCCCCACGACAAAATCTAATCTGGACAACATCCTCTCCCCTGAAAATCCAGTGGATGCGGCTCTGGCACAGCTACACGGTGTGGCCGAGGGGAGCTCGGCCGCGCCCGTGAGTCTTATGGACCTGCCCTTGCCTCCTGGTGCCATTTTTTCCACCCCTCCACGAGAACACACTGGTTCATCTCCTTCCACGCCAACAGTACCTGACCCCTCAAAATCCCCGGCCCACTCCCTGTTAGCCACCCTGAGCACGTCCTCCCTCCCACCTGCTCGGTCCTTCTGGTACTCTCTATCATCACCCAGGGTCCGCCGAGACCCCAGACAGGCGGGGAGGTGCCACTCCGGGAAATAAAGTGCCCCCTCCTGGCCCGAACACAGAAACCCACCATGAAACTTCTCACCCTCCGAGCCCACGACGTTCTCCAAGCTGCCGTGATCCACGCCTCCGGTCTCGCTCGGCCGACTCGACCCCGCAACCTCCGCGGAGATCGACTGGCCGACCGATTCCTTCTCTGGTGAACAGCAGATAGCCAGCCATACTCCTGACCCATCCTTCGCCTTCACACTCCAACCTCCTAGCACCTACACCTTCACCTATCAAATAATGAATCCCCCGAAAACTACAATAGTACACTGGAACTGCAGAGGAATATTCGCGAATTACGATTAATTCCTTGATTGCCACTTCCCGTCCGGTATGTCCGTCTCCAGGATCTCATCCTGGGGACCAGGCCCATGCCCATGCCCGACTGGATATTCCTACATCACCACCACGTCTCCTACCTGCACTCGAAGGGGGGCTGCCATTTTCGTACACCATGCAGTCCCCTTCCACAATCTCCCTATCCGATCTCCGTTACAGGCGATTGCTACCCAGCTTTCCCTGGATAGACAGTACACCGTCTGTTCAATATACCTCCCTCTTCACACTCAAGTCTCCCGGGATGACCTGGTGGAGGTGGTACAACTCTCCAGGCCCTTTCTATTACTGAACGATTTAAATAGTCGTCACCCCTTGTGGGGAGACACTCCACCTATATGGCCCCGACCCTGATTAATATCATGACCGAGCTCTCCTTCGAGTGCCTCAATGATGGTTCTCCTACATTTTACCATGCCACCACCTGCACTCCATCCTGTATAGACCTGACCTTCGTGTCAACCGATGCCCTCCTAGATTTCACATGGCAAGTCCTCCAAGAGGACTATGGAAGTGACCACTTCCCTGTTCGACTCACGCTCTATTGGCCCGACCAGACCGTTCAGGTACCGGAAAAATGGATTACTGCTAAAGCTAATTGGTCCCGCTTCCACGACCATACATATACAACCCTTACGACTGCCCACTTTCCATCCTCCGACGAGTGCATTGCATACTTCGAGGCAATCGTTGTAGCGGCTGCGTGCACTAGCATCCCACGATCCTCCACCTACCCCCGCACCCGACGGGTACCTTGGTGGACCCCAGAGTGCACGGAGACCGTACGCGACAAGATGAAGGCTACTTGATGCTTCTACCATACGCAACTCCCCATCCATCGCACGGAGATGCAGCGGGCTAGGGCCATCGCCCGCCATACAATGAAGACAGCGCGCCGAGCTTCTTGGCGTGCCTGTGTATCCGGCGTCACCACCACCACGCATTCGGCCGCCATCTGGAAGAAGGCACGGGGTGTCGAGAGGCGACATGTCCCCTCCAACCCCCGGACTAACGACGGACTCCTATACGAGCCCAAATCGGTGGCAAGCCACCTACCTTCTACCTTCGCCGCAGTTTCTTTCTCTGCAGTTAGTTCCCTCGTATCTCCCCCTAACAATAGTTCCTCTTCACCGTCCATAGACATCACCTACAACCGGTTGTTCACCATGCGTGAACTACAGGCGGCACTGGCCTCTCGACGATCCCCTTGTCCCGGCCCGGATGGTAACCCCTAGAGCATGATCCAGCACATCCACACTACCTTACAAATTTTCCTACTAGACCTATACAACCGCATATGGATAGAAGGCGCCTTCCCCTGCCGGTGGAGGGAGGCCTACGTAATCCCTATCCCCAAACCTGGCAGAGACTCCCTCGATCCCACAAAGTACAGACCAATCGCCTTAACGTGTTGTGCCTGCAAAATCTTCGAAAAAAATGGTCGCTACGTGACTATCGTTCTTCCTGCAAAATAGTAATTCCTTCCTGGCTACCCAGTCCGGCTTCAGACAATTTCGCTCCACCACTGATCCCCTCCTGCTCCTCAGCCGAGACATACAGAATGTCTTCGACAGTGGACAGTCCGTCCTATCAATTTTTTTTTTGACACCCAGAAGGCCTACGACACCACTCGTCGGACAATAATCCTAAGTCAGTTCCAACATCTAGGTCTCGTCGGAGCCATGCCGACCTTAATCAGAGGACTTCCTGTCCGCCCGAACCTTTAAAGTTAGGGTGGGTTCAGTCCTCTCAGACACCTTCGTGCACGAGAACGGGGTCCCACAGTGTTCTATACTTCTCCTTCGTCATGAACACATTCTCAAAATGCCTTCCACCCACCATCCGTTCTTCCATCTATGCGGATGACCTTGCGATCTACTTCACAGGGAGCCGTCCGTCGTTCAACGGCAAATTCAGCTCGCCATCTACCGGGTGGAAAGGTGGGCGACGTCGGTGGGGTTCCGCCTCTCCACCCCGAAGTCCAAGTGTATGCTCTTCAGCAGAAGAAGACCCGCAACCCTTCCTGTTCCCTCTGTCACGTTATACGGCAATCCTCTTGAGGTGGTACCTTCCACGCGATTTCTGGGAGTGACTCTAAACCGACGGCTCAACTGGGTTCCCCATCTCAAACACTTGAAGCGGTCCCTCCAACGTGCGTGCGGTCCCTCCAACGTGCGTGCGGTCCCTCCAACGTGCGTGCGGTCCCTCTCCTAGATCACCTCTCCCACACCACATGGGGCGTAGACCGACGCTCTCTCCTTCGCCTTTACACTTCCATGGTCCAGTCGAAGCTGGACTATGGCAGTGTAGTATACGGTTCAGCCTCCAACGCCTGCCTCCGTATCTTGGACCCGGTCCTTAATAGGGGCCTTCGCCTCGCCACCAGTACTTTCCGCTCTTCCCAGCCTCCAAGTGGAATGAAATTACCTCCCACTCGCCCTCCGACGGGGTCTGCTCTTCATGAGGAGAGACTACCCTGCAGAGACTACCCTCTTCGCTTCTATGCGCGGCGATTTCAGAACTCTCACCCAAGAGACGGAAAGGTCAAGGAAAGAGCGGACCGCTTCAGTGTAGTGCCAGCTCCAACATGTCCGCCCCGTCAGTTATCCCCCATTTCATACAGTATCTAGTATTAGGGTGTGTCGAATTTTTCAACTTTCAAATTCCAAATATGAGAGGTGCTAAAAAGTTGCAGCATGACTCAGGAATTCTAAAGATATTTTTGTTAATTTAATATAATTTAGTTTTGCTTGGTAAGAAGCTACATAAAAATAGTGACTTTTTTACTTTTTTGTGGAATTATATAATTATTATATTAATAATTATATATGCTGTATATATAATGCACTGCTGTTTTTGCTTATTTCACAGGTTGAAACATATTCATCAGTGTGCTGAAGATTACTTGTCCGTCAGTGCTACCATCCTAACCAGTGGGAATTGACCTACAATGGCTTCTAAAAGGAGGACAAGACTGGCGACATTCACACATATTAGCAACCTAATTGGAACTGGTAGAGAGTTGTTGCCCTCTGAACTCCCAACTCTGCGAGACGTTCTGAAATATGGGCTACTGCTAAGAGAAAGTGGTGAGGATGTGAGAAACTACCCAGCAGCCAGTCTTGCAAAGAACATTTACCCTAAAGTGCTTGAAAAGTGGAAACGAGCAAACAGTTCTTTTGTAGCCCCCGTTGTAAATTCACGAGTCACAATCTTAAACAAGATCCAAGTGAGCTGGGAGCAGGCCAAAAACATATCTCTTGGGAGAGGAAAGCTACATGTCAAAGAGGCTTTCATTGCAAAACTTGACAAGCTTTTTGACATCCTCAGTTGCAAGTGTAAAATTGCTCTCTGCTCTGAATTTGGCTGCCTTGCAGATGCTGGTTGCAAAAACGAAACTCGCATTAACTGTACATGCCCTAGGGAGATGAAGATCCCTGTGAAGGAACTTGCTTTCATTAAAGGTCAGAGAGACAAGTCTGGTTCTATTGGACCACATCAGATTGGCTTGCCAGATCAACCTGAGCACAACAGACAAGTCAAAAAGCAGAAGCGGCAAGAAGATGAAAGAAGAAGGCTTGCTGAATATAAGCAGACAAGCAAGCAGGATGTTTCAATGCCATCAAATGAAATAATTTTCTCTGATGATGAAAATGAAGAACAAATAGCTGATGCTCAAGATGGAAAGGATGGAAGTTATGAAGTGACATTAGAAATACCAAGCACGTCTTCAACTTCCAATAAAAAGTCAGAGTACAACACATTAGAAATACCTAATGTTGCTATGCATAGCATCAGATATGGTGTTGGCCTGCGTGCCACAGCTGCCATCACCACTGCTGCCTTTATGGATGCTGGCTTGATCACTGAAGAAGACAAGAGACTTGTAGTTGATCACAATAAAGTCAAGAGGGCCCAAGAAAAAGTTATGAGATCCCTGGATCAGGAATTTGATGATCTTTGTAAGAAGGGTGAAATTGACTGCATCTTCTTTGACGGCCGTCAAGATACAACTAAAGTTATGCTGAAAGCAGACAATTCAGATCGTCAGTTCCCCAGCATCATCAAAGAAGATCATTATTCTGTGTGCAGTGAGCCAGGTGGAAGATCTCTCTACCACTTCACTCCTGAGAAAGGCTCAACGAGAAAAAAACACGCTGAAGTTATTGCTGATAATCTTGTAGATTTCATGAAGAAGAAGGGCATTGATAAAAGCCTGCAGGCCATTGGAGGTGATTCTACAAATGTTAACACTGGCTGGGAGGGTGGTTCCATGCATTGGGTAGAGGTCAAGCTTTGCCGTAAGCTGATCTGGTTGGTTTGTGCCCTCCACACTAACGAGTTACCCCTGCGACACTTGATCACAGCACTGGATGGGAAGACCTTGTCTAACAACAAGTGGACAGGTAACATTGGCAAGATGCTACACTGCAACCGAACTTGAAATTGATCCTTCATTCACCAAACTCTCAATTGGAGAGCCTCTTACTTCACTGAGTGACAATGTCGTAAAGGATCTCTCTACTGATTAAGCGTACGGGTATAGGATCACACAGGCCATAAGGACAGGAGAACTTCCCACAGATCTGGCCCTTCTTGAAATTGGTCCAGTGAGCCATTCAAGGTGGTTGACAACAGCAAACAGGCTTTGTCGCATATAGGTTTCAAAACATGGCCTCAAAGGCAAAACCCTCAACAACTTAAGACTGATAGTGGAATACATTGTTGGTGTACTACCCCTGTTGGTTCAACATCAAAGTAAAACACTCTTGGGTGGAAGGCCCACGCCATATCTTGTTTCAGCTGCGGCTAGTTAGGCTGCAAAAGAAGGCTGTAGTGGATGCTGTTTTGCCAACCACCAAGCGCTCAGCATGGTATGCATTCAGCGAAATGATAATCCACACACTCTTGTGCTCAGATGACAGTGAGGAGTGAGTGAGTGCTTCTTCCGTGTTGGAGCTGACAGACTGGTCTGACGGGGTATTTGAACCTCCTTTGACATGTAAACTGACTACAGCGGAAGTAAAGAAGTTCTTTGACAAGCCTATGCAAGTTCAACAGTGGTCCTGTCATGCTCAGTCAATAGAGGTGTGTGAAACAAGTCACAGAGGCAGCAGGCAGGGTGTATACACATGAGAAACGTGAGGGCTATATCAGAGGCCAAGCAGCAAGTCGGCGGCTGATGTCCAAGAACGAATCGAAGCAAGACTTTATGAAACTTTTTTAAATATTTTTTTTTACTGATGTCATTACTTTCTAATGTTGTTTTATGATTACAAGGATATGTTTTATGATTACTAGGATATGTTTTATGCAGAGAAACTAAAATTTTTATAGCATTACCTGACATTTTGAGAAGCTAAAATTAATAAATGTTGTTTTCCGAGAGCAATTTATGTGCTTTTTAATCAAACGTAGATTTACCAAGCTAAGTGTTGAGCAATCACAAAAACAATAGCAGATTTGAATTCTTCACATCCAAAAACATATTTTTAAAACCCCTCAGTGAAGGAATTGGCAAAAATTAATTTTCACCTCCCAAATTGACACACCCTAATTTAGTATCTACCCCCCCTGGCTCCTCATCTCTATCAAGTTTTGCCCTACCGAAGACTACCACGAGCGCTACGGTATAGAGATCACTCCTCCGAGAACACGCAACCGAACACCCGGACACAGTTCCCATTTTTACAGATGGTTCCCGCTCGGAGGCTGGTACGGCCGCCTCAGCGGTGATACTGGCCCAGCCGTTTTCTCGATGCGTCAGCGTGCCCCGCGAGACCTTCGTTTTCTCGGCAGAACTCTTCGCGATTATGGAGGCCCTTGACATTGTGCGCACCCACTCTGCCAGCTCCTTCGTTATTTATTCAGATTCCCAAAGCGCACTTCTCTCCCTAGAGATATTTAACCCCCTTCACCCGCTCGTCAGTACCATCCAGCAAACCTTCCACTTTTTTAACAGCCTTCCGACACAAGACAATCGCCTTCTGCTGGGTCCCGGCACATGCGGCATCCAGGGTAACGAGGCGGCGGACCGCACGGCAAAGACGGCCTGCTTACTGCCGGCCTCCTCCCAGCACCTCCCTTTCTCCGACTTCCCAACTCTCCGCTCCATCTGGCAACGGGAGTGGGACGAGGCCACACAACAAACTCCACAAGATCAAACAGCAATTAGGATACTGGGCTTCCTCATTCCACCGTTTCCTAGGGCACACACGCATTACTCATGGTCACCTTATGGCTAAATCGCCAGCCCCGCTCTGTCGTACCTGCCATACCCCTATCACTGTCGTACATCTGGTCGAATGCCCAAACCTGGCCGCCCTTCGTCGCAGGTGTTTCCCTCTCTTGACCAAAATTCCCATATCCGAGCGTCTACAATTCATACTCGCCGAAGGCCCCCCATTTTTCAGCGGAAGCTCTTTTCTTTACTCGTTCTCATCTGCTTCATGGTGTCAAAGACGATACCCCTCCTATCCACTATTATCCAGCAACTGAACCTTACTCACCCCCTAGTCTACCATCCCCGACTCAGTAACACCACCCACCCACGGCCTCGCCGAGATATGCATCACTTTCACTTGGTACGAATCGGCGGTAAAAAAAAAAAAATATATATATATATATATATACACACACACAGGGTGTCCCATAACTCCGGCATCATAGGAGAAATTCATATTTTTCTATTTCTACAAACCATAATTCATATGCTTGGGATGCCAATTTCCCATCCACCATTCTGTTCAGTGACGAGGCTGTTTTTTTATGGAAATGAGGTAAATCGACAGAACACCCGCTACTGGTCTCAAAACAACCCTCACTGGTATACCTCTTCAAAGGAACAAGGTGCATCTCGGGTGATGGTATGGTGTGCATTTGGAAGGATCGCATCATAGGCCCCCTCTTTTTCGATGAACATGTCACTGGATGCACCTACCTACGTATGCTCAAGGAAGAAGCATTTCCCAGTGTCTTGAACGAAGAAGAAAATTTCCCAACATGGTTCCAGCAAGACGGCGCTCCTGCACATTACAGCACCCAAGTAAGGGAATACCTGTACCAACAATTCCCTGGTCATTGGATAGGACGTCGAGGGCCTGTGGAATGGCCAGCTAGAAGCCCGGATCTCACGCCACTAGATTTTTATCTCCGGGGCCACTTGAAAGCACTGTATACGCAGAGAAAATTAGGTGTGTTGAACATTTGCAACAGCACATTATTGGGGCATGTAACACCATTATTCCTGACATCATTCACCATGTGCTTGCTGATTGGGTATCACGTCTGAATTTGTGTATTGAAAACAATGGTGGACATATTGAGCACGTTCTGTAAATAAAAGCTTTTGTTTTGCCTTTTTTTATTATTTTTCCTATGATGCCGGACTTATGGGACACCCTGTGTGTGTGTGTGTGTGTGTGTGTGGGTGTGTGTGTGTGTGTGAATATAATAATATATATATATATATATATATATATCGGGTGGCCACAAAAAAACACTACTTAATTCAAAGTTTAATAACTGCAACAATTCAAAACTTATGCGATTGAGCTTCGGCACACATTAACAGATGGTTATAATCTATAATTGCTGGAATTTTCAAATATGTAGGTTCTATAGTTTTGTTACAGTGAACAATTTAAAAGCATATGTCTAAAAATAGCATGCCGAAGAAAATGAATTTGAACTTAACAAAATTTACTTAAACAAATGGTCAATGTGACCACCTCCCTGTTGGTAAACTGCCCTCAATCGCTTCTTCCACGAGGAGATGCACTTTCGAACCTCATCTAAGGTGATATCCTCCCATGCTCTACTGATTTTCTCCTTAAGTTCATCTTCGGTGAATTTGTCTTTCTGGCTGCCGTAAACCTTCACCATGAGGGAATCCCATACTGAATAGTCCATCGGATTACAGTCGGGAGACTGAGGCGGCCATTCATCCTTTTTGATGAAATTAGGGCTCTCTTGCTCTAGATGATTTTGGGTCGCTCGGCTTGTATGGGCGGGTGCCCCATCTTGCTGGAAAATGTAGGCCTCATCAGGATACAGCTGACGAAAATCAGGAAGTAACCCATTATCTAACAGGTTGATGTAGCGCTCAGAGTTAACTTTAGTTTCGTTTGTGGCAATAAAATGAATTCGTGTTTTCCCCTTCCATGAAATTCCCGCCGATACCATTACTTTTCTGCTGAATCGTGAGGTTTCATGATAAAGCCTGGAGGGAGGAATGTCCTTTTTCCTTGAACCATAAACCCTGTCATTTTGCCTGTTTTTGGCCACCTCCAACGTGAAATCCTTTTCGTCTGTAAACACAACTTTTTCCACGTCTTCAGCTGAGTAGCGTTCATATAGGGATTTACAGTGGGTCTTTCTACGCTGTCTTACATTCTGATCACGCCGAGAAACTCGAATTCTCTTGTAGGCCTTCAATTTCAAACGTTTTACAATCCCTTGTACAGAGGAGCGAGAAATCCCAAGGTCGTACGCAATCTGTCTCTGGGAGCGATGAGTTCCTGGTGTATTCTCCTGGGATTGAATCAGTTCCTCCACGGCAGCCTTATTTTCTTCTGTTGAAACACTTTTGGGCCTGCCGCTGCCGGGTTTTCTAGCTGTTGATCCAGTATCCCTTATCTTTCTTATTAAGTTATAAGCACTTTGACGAGTCCAGTTCTTTGCGGGGAATTCTCGGACAATCCTATTTCCATTCCAACCTTTTTCCTTGACACATGCTTCTATGATGGCTTTATCACTTTTACTTAACGTCATGCTGGCGGGGTTTTAGCGGAAAAATAAAAGAAAGCAAATTCACATTAGGTTTAGCCTACGCCAGCGCGCGTGTCATACTACGCTACATTAGGTTTAGCCTACGCTAGCGCACGTACGTGTCAGATGCACACCAGGCATGCTATTTTTAGACATATGCTTTTAAATTGTTCACTAACAAAACTATAGAACCTACATATTTGAAAATTCCAGCAATTATAGATTATATGCATCTGTTAATGTGTGCAAAATCTCAATCGCATAAGTTTTGAATTGTTGCAGTTATTAAACTTTCAATTAAGTAAAGTTTTTTTGTGGCCACCCGATATATATATGTTCATGTCTTATTTTCGGTTTACGGATTTTTTTTTTATTGAATAATAAAAATTTCTAATCTGTATTTTTTAGGAGAATAATGATTTTGTAAAATTAATAGGAACCATAAAAGTTTATTAAACCACTAGTTAATTACAAATTTTAAAATTTTATGATAAGAATACATGATCCGGAAAAATATCCGGCAATTATCCGGTATCCGGCCATTTCTTGATCGAGCTGGATTACCCGGTATCCAGCAAAAATAAAAAGCCAGATATCTGGCTAGAATGTGATCCGGTACACTCCTAGTCATCATATCGCTTTGGGATAATGGCTCCTCCTCTTCTTCTTCTTCTAGATTTTTTAACATATAGACCATCTAATTTTAATTTCAATAGCTTTTTAGTAAATTTAGATAACACTGTAGAGCTTCCATAAATTAAATGCCATAGTTATAGGAGAGGTAAAAGTGCCATTTAATGGGGTAAAAATTACACGAGAACAATATCAGAAGAACAAGGGCTCTACCTATATTTGTTACTAGGGGTGTAAAAAGTACTAAAATATGTTACTCAAGTTCAAGTATGAGTACTTTAACAAAAAATTACTCTAGTACAAGTAAAAGTATCCATCCTGAAATTTGCTCAGAGTAAAAAAGTATCTGCTGAATAAAGTACTCGAGTAACGAAAGTAAAGAGTACCCACCTACAGTTTTCGCAAACCATACCGGTACATTTATGTTGTGGGCCATGAGGTCTTTAAACAAAATGCTGTCTGTAAAAGATTTGTCAAATTACGTAAATTACCAGTGATGTAAGATTTGTCTTTCTTTTAGGTATCTACAACACATTTGCTGTATATAATTGATTACTGTGGTATCCAGAACTATGCTTAGGGTTTAAGCCAACTCACGCGGGCAACTATGCATGAACTTGTTACAACTGTCATGCCAGTAATGATATTGGACAAATCTCGTTTCAGAATAAATTATACAAGGAATTAAAAAAATTTTATGCATACAACCATTAAAACCAAAATTTGCACAAAATTTCTTATTCAATTTTATTCAAATTTGAGTTTTAAGAATAGTAATGAAATGGATAAAATGAATTGTACTTGAGTGAAAGTACGAGTAGTTCTCCCTGAAATGGCTTAAGTTAGAGTAAAAGTACTTGAAAATATATATACTTTTTGAAAAGTAGATACTTCATTACCTTTACACCCCCGTTTGTTACCTTAACCTTTGATGCAAGGACCTGATTCTTGCTTGCAACAATACAGGTGTGTATGAAATTTCACCAATTTATATTTACTTCAAAAGTTGTGGCACAACTTTCCATTTGACTTTTGACCTCCAATGCAAGGCCTGATTCT
Source organism: Bathynomus jamesi (assembly GCA_023014485.1). Taxonomy (NCBI): domain Eukaryota; kingdom Metazoa; phylum Arthropoda; class Malacostraca; order Isopoda; family Cirolanidae; genus Bathynomus; species Bathynomus jamesi. Next base: position 51,083 of record JAJOZX010001364.1, on the reverse strand, counting down.
TACTCATGACACATTATCTTGTGATGATCCATACGTGTGTGAAGTTTCATCATTTTATGTTGAGTGGTTCAAAATTTAAAGTGCGCACATGAAGGCGTGACAAATAGATGGACGAACTGACACAGAGACAAATGGAATCCAGTAATGGCCCCTCCAAATTTACTTGGTCAGGGACATAAAGGAAAGCAAAGAAAAAGAGAAAAAAAAATCCTAACATACGAGTTCTGGTAATAATTAGTCAGCCCTCTCATGGAAATTGTCAGTATGGCAGTTAATTTAATAAAGTTTACATACAGGTAAAGCCTGCATTCTTTAACTATGTCTATTAGGGGCACCCTGCAAGAATCAAAGGTTGTAAATTATTTGAGTGAATAAACAGGACATTACATTCACATTTAAGCAGGGCTGTGGAGTCGGTAAACAAAACCTCCTCCTTCTCTATTTTTCAAATGTCTGAGTCTCCGAGTCCTTCATAAAAGGTCAATATATATTAATGGTAAATCTGCTAAATTGGTAAATGGTAACAAGGCATTTCATCACAGCTGATTTCATTGGAAGTGTCTCTGCCATTGTGCATTGAAGTTTAGAACAAATAATTTTATCAATAATTTGAAATTAAGCTTATCAAGTTATCAGTATTACAATTATAAAAATATTTCCTGAAAAAAAAGTAAGGGTTAATACTGATAATTAATTAAGTATAAATAATAAATATATTTGATTTATATTTATTATTTATACTTAAAATAGTATTTTCTTAAGATTTTGTATTGAGGTCGGAGTCGGTACATTTTTACTGACTCCGACTCCACAGCCCTGCATTTAAGTACAGGCATTTTATGAAAAATCTTTGGTCAACCTTGAAGAAATTGCAACAAAAAGTATCTCTGCTGTTTTGTATTCTTGAATATGTCCTCTATCACATACAAAAAGTCTTCAGGGATCCTCGATGGAGAAACTTTTAAAAATCACTGGAATATGACCCCACCTAAAAATGTCATTTTTTTTTCCACATTTCAGCCTTCTTTAAACATGTTAAAGCCTATCTGAAGGTTTCAGTGGACTGTTAGATACAGATTTTTATTGAAATTGTTGGCAAGCAGTCAGGGTTTGAAGGACAAAGAGGCAGTCCCAGGCGATAGCTAAAAAATTTAATAAAAAAATAAAAACCAATACCAAGATACATATCGAGTGCATACTATTCGTGACACATAACAGAAGTCAACAAGTTAGGTATGATGCTATTGCTTACATAATTATGTTGTAAATCAGGGATTCCCAAAGTGGTCTGTACAGACCCCCAGGGGTCTGTAGGAAGCTTCCAGGGGGTCTCTAAGCTTTTGGAAAAATAGTAACATTAACTATATTAAAATAAATTTCCATTTCACACTAGACATTCGGTAAGTGTTTATTAAACTGGTTTAATGAGCGTAGAATGTTTAATTTTACATTAATTTAAAAGCTATCTATGTTTATGAAATATACTATAGTTTATAACTGAATTCATAATTTTTTTTGTGGGGGGTCTATGTCCGTACGGACTTAATATTTAGGGGTCCTTGGTGGTAAAAGTTTGGGAACCCCTGTAAATGATGAAATGAAATACTGAAGACCATTTGCAATTATTGCAGATTCCCACTGCACAAACAACATGGAAAAATTAAAACTTAGACAAATTTAATAAACAAATAGGCATTCTGAAATTCCTGGGATGTAGGGGAGATGATGCTCTCCGCAGTTAGTGATTATCCTATGAGAGTGGTTGCTCCCACTAACCAACTTACCACCACAGCGATACAAAGAGAAACCGAGGACAAGTGGCGAGAGAGGTCGGCTTGGCCTTTGGACAACGAATAGGAAAACAACGTTTTCACAAATTGGAAAGGAAAACTTCAGACTCTAAGCGGGATCTAACCCAGTATACTGGAGCAGAAATTCATTCCTAGAAAAAAAAAAGTAACCAAGATGATTACAACCAGGAAACATCTCTAAAAAACTTTGAGAGAACACCTTGTGGATTAATCTGGTAAGGTGAGTTGTCTTGCTCTGCTTTCAGGTTTTCTGGGCTAGCCCATTTCAATTTATTCTAGGTTACCATAGATAAATTTAACTTAAATCTACATCTAGTCTAACTAATAAATTAGCCCTACTCACCAAATATTTATGGAGCCTACGGCCTAAATCTTCCCAAATCAGCAAAAATGTTTGCAGCCATTCTGTGAACAGTGGTTTGGGGGATTTTAAAGTTCCAGAGCTTACCTTATCAGGGAAGCATGGCCAATAAAGGCTGGAGGTAAGAAATTTTCCATAACCAATTAAAAAATGATAATACAAATATTGAGCAATCATCTGGCAAAACTAGTAATGGTAAAACATAATACCAAATTGCAAGCATAATACTGAAAACCTTCAGAATACTGAGAGCCGTCAGAATACAACAGAGTCTGTGGAGAACTTTACAGTGAACATGTACAATGTTATATTATGCAAGAGAAGCACAGATCTGCATAGAATAGTAGTAGTTGCCATATTGGCAGCATCTCCCCACCATGGGTCAATGTACAAGATGCATTCAGAAGCCAACAATGTTATCTTCATCTTCACTACATGCCAGCTTTGTTGTATTTGTACAACCAGATCCTCTGGTTTCCACAAGCAGGAGTACACTCAACGTCATGCTTCTTGCATGTGCACCTCAGGCTACTGCAGTCGATCTGGCAGTTGCACCTGATGACCTGAAGCAGCTAGGTCTGTCTGGAGAGGGAGAAATTACACATGGAGGCTGTGGTACTTTGCTGATGTAGGTGGTAAGCTCTGTGGTTGAACGTGAGACGTGCTGGAATCCACCTTCTCACAGAACCGCTTGTACCACAGTGTGTGTAGCTCTTCGTCAGGTTTCCCATTGTAGAGGATCACCAAGGCTCTCTCTCCTGCAGCTACATCATCGGTAGAAGCTGAATGTGCATCAAACACCTTGGCTTGGGCTTGCTCACGGAAGTGACTGCTTGTCTTGAATTTATTGACGGAAGTTCCTTTCCCGATTCCATAGAGGCGAGATGTTGTGTCACATCCAAGGACAGCATGGAGGAAGAGGATGTGTTTGCATATGTCCGGACCAAGCTGTTCCTTGACGACCATGATGTTCCAGATGCGAGGGTTCTTCGTTCTTCTTAGGTTCTGGTCCAAAGAACAGGTCATGAAACTCTAAGCTTGCATAGTAGCACAATAGCACAAGGTGTGTCATCACTGACCAGCACAGTGTTGGTGACCATAGCAGACTCCACAGTCTTCTGCACAACGAGATCAACATCTCCTGAACCATGGTGTGTCTGACAATTCTTCTTCTGCAGCTCTTCACTTAGCATGTTGATGAATCGTTGCTCATTTTGCGTGTTGACCAGGAATTGATCTTTCTTCATGGTGACATGCATGTCTTTCGTAAATGTCACGGTTGCACCAGCATTTCCTTTGGATCGTCTCTGGGGTGTCATGTCCTTCGTGGATGTGACATCGTAGCCATCAAACACGACAATGGCTTCTCCATACTTCTTTGTCACATACTCAGTGTAGTGATTGCAGACGTCTTTGTATGTGGCTCTTCTCTGTAGTACGGTACCTGATATGCACTCGTCCAACCATGGATATGTCGCTGGGGGTGACCTTTGCCCTGGGGATTGACCTGCCTGCTTGGATTCCATGGGTGATGGCGGCAATCATCCCCATACCGTGGACAGTAGTGGATTATAATGGGGGGCAAAGGGGGCATTTGTCCCCGGCCCCAGATGCTGACCAGCCCCAAGAAACTATGTAAATGCTATAATCTACCGTTGAAATAATTGGTTGACCGTGAGGAAGAAAAAAAATTCTAGATTCCACCTCTACAAAACCTAATTTAGTATCCCATTTATGTGAATAAAGTATACATTTTCTGTAATCACATCTTTGTTTTTGTTTCGTTTTCTGTTGATCGATCCCAGTCAGCTGATCACATCAATCATGTATGATGTATCAGGTAAAGAATTGTGTTTTTCTAGTGACACCAGCCCAAAAATATTCATTGCCTCCGGCCCTAACAATGCTTAATCCGGCCCTGACCGTGGAAGGTGTCATGGCCATCTTGTGGTCTACATTGTTGGCTGCATACTGGACAAACTCGGTCGTAAGGTTTGGTATGTCTGTTCCGTGCGATCGAGCAGCATTTCCCTCGAATTGGTGTACTTCTTGGTAGAAACAGCATAACCCATGCTGATGAAGTGAGTTGATGAGGAAGCATGATGAAAAGTGATGATACAGTTGCACACCTAACCCAAGTTGCAGTGGTGCCAACAGGAACCGTGGTCTGGTAGCCTGCACCATTGCTTGTCCAACTGAAGCGACTTTTACACCAATATTTTTTTCCCAGCAAATAGTCCTTCTAGTAGTACCTTCAGAGTTTCGGGTAGAAACTGAATGCAGGCCTCTTCAGATTCCAGCTCATCACAAGAAGGGTACACTTCGTTGGATGTTTTCACTGCCTTGATATCTTCTCTGGTGAGTTTTGCAGTGACCTGTACAAGCCTAATCTTCTCTACATTTTCTCTCTGCTGGCTGTAGTAGTCCTGAAGCACAGCCCTGGCCGTTGTCCTGAAGGTGACCACATTTGGCTTGTCATTGATCTCAGTTTGGATGATTCTGCCACCATAGTGTTCTCGCAGCTTCAGCTTCATATTCAGAGTCAACCAGTTTCTGTTCCATGAGGTTATTAGGATCACTGATGAATAGGATTGTCAATGTTATCTTGAAAAGTTGCAACTTCCAGGAATGCTCTCTCTCTCTCTCTCTCTCTCTCTCTCTCATCTTGTGGCCGGCCCAGTTTTGCCCTCTTCAAGCGCGCTGTGTTCTTCTGTTGAGCTACTGACATCTGCTTCTTTGTCCGGAAATTAACACTACGTGCTTGGTGGTAAACTGCATCTACAGTAGGGCGGCTCGTTTTTACACTTTTTTCGATATTTGATTGGGGGTAGTGCGGAAAAGTTGCGATTTGGAGAGAAAATAAAGTGTGTAAAATTTTTTTGATCTACGTCAATACCTTCCGGTGGCGGCGAGTCCTTAAAAATCGAAAAATAGGCCTAACGGGGTAGATTGGAAAATGGTTTTAAAGACTTACAAAATAAACAATAAAAATTTCAGCACAATCTGTTAACTTCCGGTGGCGTCTTAGCCATTAAAATATCCAAAATATTGATTTAAAGCAAGTTTTAACAAGATGTTATACAAATGTTAATTCCAGTATATTTCTGTGCAAACAACCCTGAGAACACTATTATAGGCTTGAATAAATTAATAGCAGTCATTGAACAATGAACATTATATAAAAATTATATAAAATTATATAAAATTTTTGTGTGTTTTTAGGCCTATTTTTCGATTTTTAAGGACTCGCCGCCACCGGAAGGTATTGACGTAGATCAAAAAAATTTTACACACTTTATTTTCTCTCCAAATCGCAACTTTTCCGCACTACCCCCAATCAAATATCGAAAAAAGTAAAAACGAGCCGCCCTAATCTACAGCATGGAGGTCATGGACATGCAGAATTTGTGCTTGCACAGTATCTGCCCAACCATCAACTTGTTCATAGGATGTTGCCAGGACTGTGTCCTTGAATTCAAACTTGGCTGGTTGGCCACAAAAGAGGCAGTCAGTCTTAAAGTAAAGCCTTCTTCAGAAGACCTAAGTATGTGCCTTTCCTTGCTTGTGCTAGGTTCTGTGTTCTGTTGTTTAATAGCCTTGGCTATTTGCTGTGGGTTGCAATATTTGTGATGGCAGTCTTTGTGTACATTTTCCTCATGTACAGTGTAAATATTGTCTTTCCTTGCTTCACTTGACTGGTTAATGCTTGAACTCCCTTTTTCACCGAGAGTTGCTGCCAGTGATGTTCTCCCACCTATAGGCGGCTTACATATGACACACTGTTTGGATACTTCCTTTTCTGAAAAGGGAAATATGGAATTAGTAAACATCCATGCATGGTTCAGGAAGTTGAAAAGGGTACAAATTGGCTAACTGGGACTGTCAGAAGTACAGTTCTATTAGTGCAATAAGAGCGCAGTGAATCTAAATTAAGCATGTGCCTTCATATGCTTTCCCACAATCCAAAAATATAAAAAAATCCTGCTTTCAGGACTTTCTCCTCGCAGAATTTCTTAAGACTTTTTACGTCATAGAGGACACCTTCCTAGGTATGATGAAAGTGAGAGAGCTTTTGTTGCAATTTGTTCGAGGTCATGGTACATAATGCTGGTACTATTTCAGTTGGAAAACATGAAGTCACTTGGGCCTATTGAGGTTATCCAACATAATGGAGGGGTGTGTCATCATATTCCTTAAACTTATGACAGCATAGAGAGTTCATTTTACTTATAGTAAATTGGTGCATTGCAAGATTGTGATACTGTTATTACTTGTAATAAAGACTCAGGAGCATCCTTCTCAAAACTTGCCAGGAGTGACTCCCTAAAAAATTAACAAGGCCAAACGTCAGTCTGATTCTGGGTCAAGCCAAATGACTATTAGGTTACATCTCAACTTAAAGACCAGAGCTGGAAAGTAACCAAGTTACTTCAATGATTACTTTTTCAGTAACTTGATGGGCAACTGGGTTACTCTCAAAACAGTAACTAATAGCTTAACTCAGTTACTTTCCATGAGCAACTTGTAACTTGGTAAGTTACAGTTACAGTAATTTCATATTTAAAATAAACATTTAGTTTGACTTGCATTTTTGAGCTTGAAAGTCTGACACTGCTGTATGACAGTAAGCAGTCAATGATGGAAATGTTATCTAAATGTCAGTTGCTGTGTGGCAAATGCCAGATAGGCCTATGTATGATACACAGATGACATTCACAGTAATTATTGAATGTTTCACCAACACTGAAATTAATATCCAAAATACATTTTTTTAATGTATTTTGGTGTGTTCTGTTCAAATATGACCTTCATATCTTGCGCAAATGAACCGAAACAGTTATGAAACCATTGGTGAAACATTCAATAATAACCACATTCACATGTAAACAGTCTAGCTTTCATGGGTACACTTCATGGAGGTGTTTTTGATTCATTATAAAGTGATTAAAACTTTGGTCAAATCTTAACTTCTGAAGCCAAAATTTTCAATTCATCAAAATCTAGTGAAAATGCACTAAAACTTTAATCAAAACCTAAAGTTTTTGTTAAGCCTGTTCTGGGGTATGGCTGGAGTATTTTGAGTCAGATTTATCAGATGTGAACAAACACAGTAAAAAAAACATGCAATCAATGAAGAGCCTTCTTGTGAAATTTAACAGACTCCCTTATATCATACAATTCCAAGTTCTTGGATTATAGAAAGTTAAATAGCCTGACTCCATTTACTCATAAGAAAATCCGACAGTCCATTTTATGTATTTTTTACAATAATAACTGGCAACAAAAGTTATTATTAAATTGCATGATGATAATAGTGAAGGGTATACTCAGTGAACTGATATTTGTACCTTTATATTCTTTTGGTTCTATGAAATTATTTTCATCAAATCTGAAATTAATTATTACAACAAATTTTAAAACTTTTCTTGGTGGAAAATTTAATACAGTCCATACAGTAGTTTTGCTTAGAAAATTACAATTTTATAAATATATAATGTAATTATATAAAATGGTTCATAGATTATGCTACAATTTTTCTCTGAAATTTAATGAAAGAACAGAAAAACTATGGCATAAACTTTTGTATCAATATCTTCCTAAAATCTTTATTATTGGGGGGAGACAATGACTGATAAAGACACTGAACTACAGATGTTTGTGAAAATAAATTTTTTTCTGTGTAAGGGAAAATAGTTTTAAGCAGTTGCAGTTAAGTTCCATTAGTTCCAGTGGTTCATGTTTGTAAAAGTAAATTCTTTTTTGGCTCAGGCAAAACAGTTTCAAGCAGAGAAGTGGTTCTATAATTTTTTTTTTTTTTTTAATATGAACTGAGAATGAGCATTTTAGAAATATATACATTAATTTACAAAAGCTATTTTTTGATTCTGTGAAAAATCCAAACCTTAAAACTTAAGGAACCTTAAAGTAACGCTTGCTTTTTAATTGCAACTAACTTAATTCAGTTCCATTCCTCAGTACAGTATCTTTTAACTTAACTCATTAGTTTTATAAGCTTTTATAAGCTTTTATAAGCTTTTATAAGCAGATAACTTAGACCAACCTTTTCAAAATTTATTTCTTTTACAACATGCCTAAGTTATTTTTCCAATAAATATAAAATTTGACTTAATTAGCTCATTTAGCTCTGGCTCTATCTAACACAAGATTAATCACAGTAGAAGTACCCAACTTCCTTACTCATAAGTTCTTTTATTTTATATTAGAGAGAAAACTATAAACTATGATTTAAAAGTGGCAAAACTGCCTTAAAAATTATTGTTTTGAACCTGAACTCGCATTCATGTTCATCATCAAATATATACATCTTTACCTACAAACATGATTTAACCACCAGAATGTTGAGAAAAGCTTCAGAAATAGTTTATACTAAGAAATTTAATCTACTATGGGGTCAAAATCTACTGTAGCCTGTAATACTGCAATCGACTTTTCTTTTTTTTTTCAGTCTAGTATTAGATTTTATGCTTAAAAGATTTCAGTACAATTCAGTACAATGATAGCTGAAAGCCTAATATAATTGACTAAAATTTAAAATGAAAATACTCAGATTATCTTCATATTTTACTTCAAAAGCAGCAAATTTCAATAAAATATCAGCTGATCTTTGTCAGTGACCAGGCTATGGATGTCAGTCCAAGTTTTATCATTGTTGTTATTATTATTTAACTACAAACCACTATCTTGCTTCGTTTTCTTTGTTCATCAGCTTTGAGAATGCTAAAACCAACTTCTTCCATGTTGCAATTTTGTACTTCCATTACCATAAACAACAACAATCAGAAATCCATCTCCACTTATGCACACTCCCCCCTACAAAAAAATGAAAAAGCAATTAGTTTTGAAATCCTCATTTTCATTTTCAGTTAACAGTTTAAATGCATCTGATGTCATTTACTTAGCTTATCATGAGGCTTCCTACTAAGGTGTACACCTAAGTAAATAAATAATAACCTTGGTTTTGCTTCCACCCAAATTTTTCATTCTGATGAAGGTCAAGCTTTTCACTCCACCTTAGACCTAAAGCTTAATGTGGAATCCGAACCACACCAACATCCTAGCATTTTAACCACTAGGCTACCCATTTATCTACCAACCAATTTCTTTTTTTTTCTTTGTGTGGAAGGATGAACATATGGGTTTTGCTGCACACTGCCTGCCATCACTGAGCCTTGATCCCGGGGCCAATGGATTCGTAGTCAGCAACACTAACCACACCACCAGTGAGGCGTCTAATATATATATTATATATATACCACAATGACAAAAAGTTTCCCAGCTGACAATTTTTCACAATTTTGCTTCCTTACAAAAGGCTTATGCGAGTAAATTAGCTAGCTTCAGTGGTGGTTCCTAGCATCTTTATACCAAGAGGAGATGCGCGTGTGAGTATGTTAGAGTATTACCAGTGTTTCTGAAGCTTTGGTAGTGTATGAGTATCATTCAATGAAAGGTGCTGTATTTTGTATTTTTCAATTTTAATTAATTGTGCCCAGAGTGGAATAAAATTTTACTATCAGTATGCCAGCCAAAAAACAACTAAAAAGAGATCAAATAGGTGCTGTTGTGAGTGACATTGTTTGGTGTTTGAAGCAGTGTTAAGAATGCCACACACATATGTCTATGGTTTTTGCGATGGAAGTGCAACAGCTGCTGTTGCAGAATACCATCAATAGTTTCCGAACCACAGAATTCCTGATCGAAGTGTGTTTACCAGGGTTTTCAACATACTGCATGAGATTGGTACACTTCCCAGTGCTCATGTTTCAACTGAACGTGAAGGTCAACAAGATGTGGATGAAGTGGAAAACATTCTTCAGTTGGTAGAGCATAGTCCTATTACTAGATCACGAAGAATTTCTACACATCTCAATGTACCACACGCAAGAGTATGGCAAACATTACGTGAGGAAGGTTTGCATCCATATCATGTACAGAGCGTACACCACCTTCAACCAGGAGACGCTGTCATGTGACTGGAAATTTGTCATTGGGTAAATGCTAATCGCCAATTGCTTCAATTAATACTGTTCACCAATGAAGCTACTTTCACCCATGACAGTATCAACAACACTCGTAACTCTCATCGGTGGTCAGACAAAAATCCAAATGCCACTGCGGAAACAAATTTTCAACATCGCTTCTCTGCCAATGCGTGGTGCAGTATCATCGATGATCAGCTGATTGGCCCTGTTACTTTAGAGAATTATCTTACAGGACAAAGTTATCTAGAATTTCTGAAAAATGAATTGCCAGGACTATTGGAGGATGTTCCTTTGGCTACACGCGCTGGTATGCACTTTCAGCATGACGGAGCTCCTCCACATTCTACCCATCTGGTGATGCAATACCTAAATCAAACTTTCCCTGGTCGATGGATTGGCCACAGTGGTCCCATTCAATGACCACCAGGTCTCCAGACCTCTCTCCGTTAGATTATTGTTTGTGGGGGTGGATAAAAAGTCAAGTTTACAAAAGAAATGTGGATACACAAGACAAATTGCTCATGTGCATTTTGGATGCTGCTGCCAGCATAAAGGAATATAAAGATCAACTCAGACGAACAACAAGTGATTTTCGCACACGAGTTGCAAAGTGCATTGAGGTTGACAGTAGGATTTTCAAAAACATATTGTAAACTAACAAATTTGTAATTTCTGTATCTGATACCATTCAAAATGCCAATGTTTAAACATTAAATGTTAGAAACAGTAGTTGGCTTCTCTTTCTTGATTACCATTAACAATGCTTTTGTATTTGTAGATTCAAACAGCTCTATCTCCGTAACCATTCAGAATTAGACACATGTTCATATGGACTTTTTTCTCACAATGACCGATACTATCACCTCCCAAAGTATTGACCTTTCCTCCTGAAACACCCTATATAGTTTTTTCATACAACCATTTGAACCAAAGAAATTAAAATGAAAGATAGTGATTTATTTGAAAATGTGGCTGAAAGAACCATACAACATAAGACTTCAAAAAGAGCTTGGTTTTCTATCTTGTTGGTCAGCAAAGAAACCCCTGTTAACTCCCAAAATGAAGAGATCTAGGATTAACTTTTACAAAGCATATAAAGATTAGACTATAGAGGACTGGGAAAATGTATTTTTCATGATGAATCATCCTTTTTAACCATCAGAAGCCATATAAAATGGGTGAGAAGTAGTGATGTGAGTCGTTTTTTATTCTCATTTTTTTTTGTTTGAAACGAAGATAGTCTGTTTTTTATTGTTTTAAACTTATTCCATATTTTTCTTCCTTTAATCTAATAAGTATATTAGTATTACCTATAATTTACTATACTACCATGCTTATACCTAGTATATATAGTCATCTTTCAGAAAAACTGAATCACGCAAAAAGTATATAATAGAAAGGAAAAACAAACCCTCATTTTTTATATGTATATGTTGGGGTAAATGTGATAAATTGGTAATTATGCATAATTACCAGTAAATATCATGACTTAACCTAACCAATTGTCAAGGGCGTACAGTTGACCTAACCAGGCATTCAATTGACCTAACCGGGCATTCAATTGACCTAACCGGGCATTCAATTGACCTAACCGGGCATTCAATTCAATTGACCTAACAGGGCATTCAAGGTTAGGTCAATTGAATGCCTGGTTAGGTCAACTGTACGCCCTTGACAATTGGTTAGGTTAAGTCATGATATTTTCAATTATGCATATTTACCGGTAATTATGCATAATTACCAATTTATCACATTTACCCCAACATATATATATTTTTTAACTAGAACATAAAACATTCTTCCTCATTTCAAACAATATACATAATTGTGATTGGCAAGAGTACCAGTATATATATTCGATAGAAAAAAAAAATATTCACCTTTTTTTGAACCTTTTTGTTAACCTAATGTTGTTTAACCTTCATTTCCATGGAAGAATCATCACTAGATTGGGTAGAGCATATATGCTAGTTTCAATATCACAGGTACTGGTATAATATACATAATAAAAAATACATAATACTGGTATAAAACAATATATATAATTGTGATTGGCAAGAATACCAGTGTGTATATATAATATATATTCCAAATAGAAAAATAAAAATATATATTCATCTTTCTTTAACCTTTGTGTTAACCTAATGCTGTTTAACTTTCATTATCTGATTCTATTTCCATTGAAGAATCATTATCACTAGATTGATTAGAGCATATAGTTTCAATATCACATGTACTGGTACTTATTGCAGATTTGGATGTTGACGAAGCCAATGTAGCACCATGTTTTACTTCACTTTCTTGGAATTTTACATTTTGGGATATAAATACTAGCTTTGCTGCTCTGTCTGTGCTTAATTGGTTTCTTTTGGCTGTATGGATATTACAATGTGCTAAATGATCTCGGAGATAATGAAAGGGCGAAATAGAGGTGTATGAGTTTGTGTAGGTATATATGTGAGTATGCATGCGTATGTATCTGGAATTCTGGATGTATGCATGTGTATGGGGTATATAATAGATATAAATATGTATATATAAGTATTTATGTATATATTGGTATATATGTATATGGGTGTGTGTGTATGTATATATATGGATGGTCTCAGGGTTAAAAATATGTCATCGCGGGTCTAAAGGATAGTTAAGTGGGAGATTCAAAATCCGAGGCATGGATGGGAGAGTCCTGGAAAGGTTGGACAATGGGCAGTCAGCTCCCAGCCAGTGTTCTCGCAAGTTTAACGGATCTCAAGATACAAGACTTTCAGTGCAAGAGGCCAGTTTTTTCTGTAAATAGGCTGAAAAGGACATTCTATACTGGTACCATATGGCCTATTTTATTATTTATGTATTTATTTTTAAAATATATATCATTGCAAAAGTATACCTTATAATTAAATTGGCAATATCTATATTTAAAAAAAAAAAAAAAAAAAAAAAAAAGTTTTTTAACATCACTAGTGAGAAGACCCCTTCAATCTGACAGAACAAATCCAAACTACACCAAGTACAGTTGAGCACACTCCAAGTGTAATGATTTGGGGCTGTTTCAGCTACAAAGGGCGTGGGAACTTATACTTTCTCCCAAAGAATACCACAATGAATGGCCAAAAGTATTTACAACTTTTACAGGATATATTTACCCTCTGCAATGGCCAGTAATGAAACCAAAATTTTCCAACATGATGGTGCCCCATGCCACAGGTCCAATAAAGTAACCCATTCATTGAAAAGCAATAATTAGTTTCAGAATGGCCTGGAACCAGCCAAGATTTATACCCGATAGAAAACCTTTGGAATATTATAAAAAAACAAGTTTCAATACTACTCAACAGGGTCCAATACACAACTCAGAGGGGCCATCAAAAAAATGTGGTGTACAGAGATCACACAGGATGTCTGCCAAAACCTAATTAAATCTCAACAGAAACATCCAAATGGTCCTAGAGAAGAAAGATGACTAAATATTAATAATAAGGTAAGACTATTTCAATTTACCAATTTAATATCTGAACCTTATTAAATAGGTTTTAATAAATTTTGGATAAATTTGGTGATCAGATACTTTTTTGCAGTTTCTGCAATATACATACACACATGTACATACATACATGTACATACATACATACATACATGTACATACATACATACATACATGTACATACATACATACATACATGCACATACATACATACATGCATGTACATACATACATACATGCATGTACATACATACATACATGCATGTATATACATACATACATGTATGTATATACATACATACATGTATGTATATACATACATACATGTATGTATGTATATACATACATACATGTATATATACATACATACATGTATATACATACATACATGTATGTATATACATACATACATGTATGTATATACATACATACATGTATGTATATACATACATACATGTACGTACATACATACATACATGTACGTACATACATACATACATGTACATACATACATGTATATACATACATACATGTATATACATACATACATGTGTAAAAATGAAATGAATAAATAATCAATATTCATTTTTACATAAGAACCAAAATCGCTTAACGCGAGTTTGGATAATAATTTTACTTGTAGCTTCCTATTTTTGTTCGTGTCACAACCGTACGATCTACCATATCTATGGTTTAGTCGTATCCATTTTTCCATTTGTTATAGAAGTTATTATAATTAATTATGATTGTCTTGCATCTCACCCTCGACCCTAGATTATGCATACACATTGCATATAACAGGATTGGAACCCGAAGTTGTACTTCTTAGTCATTAATACCCACTCTTTGTCTCTAATTCGTTCTTGTAAATCTTCCTAATAATGATTTGTACTATACGTACAAATTCAATAATTATGACGTCATAAAGTAACTTAATCCTCTTCACGTTTCCATACCGCCAATACTGAATCACCCATTTGGTATGTGGATATCTTTCATGTTCAATATATGGTAAATTCTTTAATAATAAGAAAAAGAAGAGACTTCATTCTCTATACATCATTATTTGTATTGTGCCCTACCTATTGTCTATTGATGCCTATCAACCTATCAGTCCATATTTTACGCGTGTCTATATTACGCACACAACCTATTCTGTTACATGTAAAATACGTCCACATGCATTTTTTTATTTTTTATTTTAAGTGCGTTCACCCCTCACAAGATATTCATAAATGCTTGGGTAAGTGGTCGAATTCGCGAATCACAGCAAAATCGAACGCTCTGATCCAAATTTATAACATTATAATATAACATCTTTTATATAAATTATCTTGTATGTGCTCATGTACTTGTGTTGTACTAATAACCATATAGTATAATCATATATAAATATATAAAAACACTAAGAATGGTAAACGACGTAATGTACTTTAGTGAATACTTTAATTAAACGATCACAATTTAATATATAATGTAGTAATGTACTTTAATGAAACATTACTTAATGATGTAATGTACTAAATGACGTAGTCAATGTACTTTAATGAAATTGTAGTTAACGATAATAAATGAATTGGTAATTATAATCATAGTTACAGTAAACCAAAATTAATAGGTACTCAGTCGTGTACTTAATTTGTACTTACGTACTATTACGAAATGATATCGCCTTCAGAAATGAAGATTCGGCAAAAATATACGGTTTTTATTTTTATTTTTTTATTTGGAATCTTTCAAACATCTGATCATGTGTTTAAAAGGGGGAAACTTAACCTTCAACTGTCTTCCCCCAAACATTTAGGTTTATATTATACATGTATTTGTAAAATTACGGCACTTCATTACGGCACTTCATTACGAGCCTCCCTGGTTAGCAGCCTCGCTGCGAGGAGGGGGCAGAGGCCCCTTGCCTCCTCAACTTTTTTTAGATTCCGGCCTGAGCCAGGGTCGAAAGTCGAACCTCTACCCCTGTAAATTCAGAGAACTTTACATTTTTTTAAGAAATAAATTAGAGTAAGAGAAACTTTTTATTTTCCCCCTCGAGTTGGGCTATCTTCAGAAGAACTTAGTTAAGTCGATAAGTTATAAAAGAAGTCGATAATTTTAGTACCAAGAGAAAGTATCAGAGTATTATAGCGAGAAGAATTAATAATCGTCGACCCATAAAGCGAGAGAAAGAGACAACACAAGCACCATAGAAGATATTGGCATAACAGTCTGGCGAGTCTGTAGCCAAGAGTTTAACAAGAGGCGACAGAAAAGAATTACAATGTTATAGAAGAAATATCCGTTGCTGCCTCCTAACTAGAACCCCCGTTGATCCGAACCACCCAGGGCCATAGACGGAGGGGTTAACACATGTACATACATACATACATGTATATACATATGCATGTATATACATACATACATATGTACATGTATGTACATACATACATACGTACATGTATGTATATACATACATACATACATGTATGTATATACATACATACATACATGTATGTATATACATACATACATATGTGCATGTATGTATATACATACATATGTACATGTATGTATATACATGTATGTATGTATATACATGTATGTATGTTGTATATACATACATGTATGTATGTATGTATATACATACATGTATGTATGTATGTATATACATACATGTACGTATGTATGTATATACATACATGTACGTATGTATGTATATACATACATGTACGTATGTATGTATATACATACATGTACGTATGTATGTATATACATACATGTACGTATGTATGTATATACATACATGTACGTATGTATGTATATACATGTATGTATATACTACATACATACATGTATGTATATACGTACATACATACATGTATGTATATACGTACATACATACATGTATGTATATACGTACATACATGTATGTATATACATACATACATACATGTATGTATATACATACATACATACATGTATGTATATACATACATACATACATGTATGTATATACATACATACATACATGTATATACATACATACATACATGTATATATATACATACATACATGTATGTATATACATACATACATACATGTATGTATATACATACATAATACATGTATGTACATACATTCATGTATGTATATACATACATACATGTATGTATATACATACATACATACATGTATGTATATACATACATGTATATACATACATATACATACATATATACATGTATATACATACATATATACATGTATGTATATACATACATATATCATGTATATACATACATACATACATACATACATGTATGTATATACATACATTTAGGACTATAAATGAGGAATGTGTACCGTACAAAATTAAGCGTGCGAAAGTAAACAACAAGCCCTTGTGGTTTATTTCTAGAGTAGGAGACATTATAAAGAGTAGAGATAGGGCTTATAGGCAACATAAGTGCGATAAAGACAATTTGTTGTTACGAAACTACATATCTCTGAGACGTGAAGCGAAAACTGTAATAAAAAAGTCCAAGCGCGAATTTGGAATCTCCATAGCTCGTGACGGTAAAGAAAACCCCAAGCGATTCTTTCAATACGTCAATAATAGAAATCCAGTAAAAAGTGTCTTGGGTCCATTGAAAAATGTAAACGGAGAACTAGTTTCTGAAAACAAGGAAATGGCTACCTTGCTAAACGAATTTTTTACGTCAGTTTTTACTATAGAAGATGTAACGAATATCGCTACGGTCATAGAAATAATACCTTTTGATAATGGTAATATTTTGGATAATATTGTCGTTAGTGAAGGGAAGGTAATGCGCTATATTGATAAAATGAAAACGCGTAAATCACCGGGGCCGGATTCCATATATCCCATACAACTAAAAGAATTAAAAGATAGCATTGTTGTGCCGCTAACAAAGATTTTTAATGCGTCTATTTCTGAGGGGTGCGTACCAGATAATTTCAAGTTGGCAAACGTAACACCTATTTTTAAGAAAGGCGATAAAGGTGCGACGGGAAATTATAGGCCAATCAGTTTAACGTCTATTGTAGGTAAGCTACTGGAATCAATAATTAGGGATCGTAAAGTCGAACACTTAGAATTCCATAAGCTAGTTAGAAATACGCAGCACGGATTTAGGCGAAACAAATCTTGCTTAACTAATCTTTTAGAATTTTTCCAAAGCGTGGTTGACGTTTACGATAGACATCGGGCGGTTGATGTAGTGTATTTAGATTTTCAAAAAGCGTTTGACACCGTGCCGCACAAAAGACTCATTGAAAAAACTAAGGCTCATGGAATCAGGGGTGTAGTAATAAATTGGATAGAAGAGTGGCTGCGAGGCAGGAAACAAAGGGTGGTCGTTGATGGAGCGGAGTCGTGTTGGGCTAATGTAACGAGTGGCGTTCGTCAGGGTTCTGTATTGGGCCCCTTGCTTTTTCTTATATATATTAACGATTTAGATGTCGGCCTAGTCAGTACAGTTTCAAAGTTTGCGGATGACACGAAGCTGGGTGGTAGGGCGATTAATGACGAAGATAGAGGTAAAATTCAGGAAGATCTGAATAAAATCGTTGATTGGTCAGTCACATCGCAAATGAGATTTAACGTTGATAAGTGCAAAATTTTGCATATAGGTTCGCGTAACGGTAATTTTGCGTATAGTATGTCAGGGAAAGATTTAACAAGCGTAGAGCAGGAAAAAGATTTAGGAGTTATAGTCACTAGTGATTTAAAAGTAGCGAAACAAAGTACAGCAGCGGTCAATAAGGCGAACAAAGTTTTAGGTTTTATAGCTCGAAATTTTGAGTACAAATCGCGCGACATTATATTTCCTCTTTATAAATCATTAGTTAGACCCCACTTGGAGTACGCGGTCCAATTTTGGAATCCGCATATGCGCAAAAATATAGACAAAATCGAAAGAGTTCAAAGACGAGCAACTAAGATGATTCCGTCGCTTAGGTCAAAGTCGTACGAGGATAGGCTTAAGGAGTTAAAATTGACAACACTCTAGACTAGGAGGTTAAGGGGTGATCTAATCCAGGTTTTGAAAATTATGAATGAGTTCGATAACGTAGATAGAGATAGCTTTTTCGAAATATCTCAATATAATAGGACTAGAAATAATGGGGGTAAGTTCACAAGTAGAAGGTTCGAGACAGCAGTTGCCAAAAACTTTTTTACGCATAGAGTAGTAAATAGCTGGAATAGTTTGCCGGTAGAAGTAATTAGCAGCACGTCTATAAACATGTTTAAAAATCGATTAGACGCATATGTTGATAGATTGGGTATAGTTTAAGGTAGTAAAATTAAGGCTTTGTGGGGATAGATCCCACAGCTCAATACAAGTGTTGTGGGATATAGGGAGGCAGTGTCTTTGGTTAGGGGATACTCTCTGTCCTTACACACCCCATTTAGAGAGATTCCTCTGCTGAGCGATGCCCCCCGTAGTACTGTGAGGTATTGAAAAACTCATGATCTTCACTTGCCCAACAAACACCTTTAAATGGGAGACCCAAGATGGGTGCACATACATTTCAACATTACTGTATAGTCTTTACAACCACACCTACACTTTTCCTCCTAAGTGTATATATTGTAATGTATATGGTTGTAAATTTTGACTTGGTCCACAATCGATATGGACCGTGACTTATTTTTCGTGACAAGGTACTAGTATTGATGGATACCGTAATGAAATTGACTGGATTCTTTGGATCTGATATATTTGCATGTCGGTTATAAATAGTGTGTAACATATTTGTAGACAGTAGTCTATTATGACTTGATCCTCTGGATCCAGAGATTCTATCTTTAGTTTTAAATCGATAACACTGGCCTGCGTTTCAAATCTTTTTTTCAAAGGTCAGAGGTTTTTCAACTGATTTAGGATCAGTTTCGCACGCTGAATTCAGAAATGTAATCCATTCTTCTGAATCAGGTCAGGTTTTTTAGATATGCTGGCCGACTACTGATGGTGCATGAAGAGGGATGTGGTGTCTGCCCGGCACAAGCGGAAGTCCCTGAAGAGGCCATTCATCCCTGATTAGCCTATTATAGCGTGCTGTACCCTTCTTGAGATCTATAAGAACAGCCTGTAAAGCCTGCATGTATATACTAGTCGACATATGCTACTACATGTATCGCTCACCTACCAATAAAACGGGAAATGAGAATTTCCAGAAAGTGTTTATATTTCGAAAAGTTGACCTGATTGAGAAAAATGGATGCGATTTTCGGAATCAGCGTGAAAAACTGACCTAAGAACAACAAGCATATCCTTGACCTTTAAAATCACGCAGACCAGTGTAATTAGTTTTGCTAAATTGGTCGTTGCCAATGTACGCATTGTACAGGAAGTTGTTACATAATTTTTCTTATGTTCTTGTGGTTCGGAACCCACGTAAAATTGTAGGTCCCCCCCGCCACCACGGAGGACATACACAATTACGAACACAGGTAGACCAGCCATGAGTGGATCCTAAGGTCTTTGTTGGTCTGAAACATTATAACAAACACACACATATATATTATATATATATATATACACATATATATATATATATATACATATACATATATACACACATATATATATATACACACATATATATATCACATACATACACATATATATATATATATTATACGTACATATATACACATATACATATATGTGTGTATATATATATATATATATATTATATATATATATATATATATTATACTTACACATATATATATACATACACATATATTACATACATACATACATACACATATATATATATACACATACATACACATATATATATATATATACACATATAATATATATATATACATACACATATATATATATACATATAATATATAATAATTATACATATGCATATATACACACATATATTATATACGCATACACATATATATATATATATATATAATATATATAATATATATGCATTTTTTTTTTTTTTTTTTTAGTTCAGGAAGAACCGATTCGCCTCTATTTAAAGGGCATATCTCAGCGGAAAAACAAAGAAAAAGTGAGAGGAAAGACAGAGGAAAAAGAAAGGGTGGAGGGGACAGTCGAAGTGGAAAAAGACCAAGGATGACAAGGACTGCAGGGTCGAGCCCCATCATCCTTGGGTGCTAGGGCCGGGAGGGCGCACGTGAAACCTCCAGGAACAAGAACGTACAAACGAGCACAAAAAGCACTCAAGAGCACGAGCTTAGAACCCCCTTGCGGGGATATATATATGCATACACATATATATATATATATTATATATATATATATGCATGCACACATATATATGTATATATATATATATATGCATGCATACATATATATGTATATATATATATATGCATGCATATTATATATATGTATATATATATATATATATGCATGCATATATATATATATATATATATATATGAAAAATTATTTCACGAAAGTGACACGTGAAAAGTATTTATGATGAATAAAACCACGAAGGAAAAAAGAAACACAAAGGGGTGCTCAAGCGCTTTCGTCTAATGACATCCTCAGGTTGTGGGCCCGTTCCTTCTGCGCAACACCATGAATGCTGAGCGGTACCTTGCTATGTTGCGAAACGAGGTCTGGCCGGTTGTCAGCACATGGGAGAACATCGACGATCTGATATTTATGCAAGATGGCGCCCCTCCGCACTTCGCTCTTGTTGTCCGTGAGTGGCTGGATGCCCACTTCCCTGGGCGTTGGATGGGTCGTCGTGGTCCACATCAATGGCCAGCCAGGAGCCCCGACTTGACACCGTGCGACTTCTTTCTTTGGGGGTGGGTAAAGGAAGAAGTCTACCGCACCAAACCGAGGACATTGGAAGAACTGGAGGACCGAATTCGGGAAGTCATGTCCTCCATCCCGCCGGAGTTCCTGCTAAAGTCAGTGGACGCCATTCCTGGGCGGCTCCAGAAGCTGGTGGAAAGAGTTGGAGCCCACATTGAATTTTAGAGAAAACCTACCATGTATGCCTACCTTTTCATATTATTTCTTCTGAAATAAATGGATAATATACGTATTTTTTTACCAATCCAAAATAGGGAGCTACTTTCCGCCCACCCTGTATATATATATATATATATATATACATATATATATATATACACATATATATATATACATATTATATATACATATATATATTACATATATATATATATACATATATTATATATATATATATATATATATATTATATATATATATATCTATATAATATATATATATATACACATATATATATATATATATATATACATATATATACATATATATATATATATATACATATATATATATATACATATATATATATATATATATACATATATATATATATATATATAATATATATATATATTATATATATACATATATATATATATATATATATACATATATATATTATACATATATATATATGCATATATAACTGCAATGACCGCGCAGTATATAAATGAATAGAAACGACATAAGTGTTAAGGAACGTTTCTGCACACGGAGGAGAGATAACGAATAATGAAAAATGAGGCGAACCGCCCAGGAATCGAACCCAGGGCCTTCCAATTGCCGGTTGGATGCTCTACCATTATGCTACGGACCTCACTCAATCACAAATCGAAATTCTCCCCTATGTGGGAGAATTTCGATTTGTGATTGAGTGAGGTCCGTAGCATAATGGTAGAGCATCCAACCGGCAATTGGAAGGCCCTGGGTTCGATTCCTGGGCGGTTCGCCTCATTTTTCATTATTCGTTATCTCTCCTCGTGTGCAGAACGTTCCTTAACACTTATGTCGTTTCTATTCATTTATATACTGCGCGGTCATTGCAGTTATATGCGCATATTCACGATTTGCGAGGGTGCCCTCTCAGGGCATTGGTTTCTGCCCTATGTGGGAGAATTTCGATTTGTGATTGAGTGAGGTCCGTAGCATAATGGTAGAGCATCCAACCGGCAATTGGAAGGCCCTGGGTTCGATTCCTGGGCGGTTCGCCTCATTTTTCATTATTCGTTATCTCTCCTCCTCGTGTGCAGAAACGTTCCTTAACACTTATGTCGTTTCTATTCATTTATATACTGCGCGGTCATTGCAGTTATATGCGCATATTCACGATTTGCGAGGGTGCCCTCTCAGGGCATTGGTTTCTGCCCTATGTGGGAGAATTTCGATTTGTGATTGAGTGAGGTCCGTAGCATAATGGTAGAGCATCCAACCGGCAATTGGAAGGCCCTGGGTTCGATTCCTGGGCGGTTCGCCTCATTTTTCATTATTCGTTATCTCTCCTCCTCGTGTGCAGAACGTTCCTTAACACTTATGTCGTTTCTATTCATATATATATATATATACATTATATATATATATATATATATATATACATATATATATATATATATATATATATACATATATATATATATATATACATATATATATATATATATATATATATATATATATATATATCTATAATATGTGTATATATATATATATGTGTGTGTATATATATATATATGTGTGTGTATATATATATATGTGTGTGTGTGTATATGTGTATATGTGTATATATATGTGTATGTGTATATATATATACACATATATATATATACACACTAGTGTGTCCCAATTTTATTTGTTCCTGAAGTTTGTCATGCACACCCCCTAATTTCTTCCATTTGTGAAAACATGCCAGCAAGATGAATTTCATTCATGTTCTTTAATTTTAAGGGTCCCCTCAAACCATGTGTTACTATTGCTGAACGGCTACTCTCTACCTTATACTAATTGTAGCATATTTCTTTTCAGGTTATGGATACAAGAAAGCAGGAGACTGTGTGGTTGGTGGGGATATTGTGAAATGAACCCCTGG
>JAJOZX010001364.1:15000-17500 GCA_023014485.1 Bathynomus jamesi | reverse complement strand
TATACATATATACACATATATATATATATACACATATATATATATATACACATATATAATATACACATATATATATACATATATACATATATACATATACATACATATATACATATACATACATATAATATATATACACACATATATATATATATATACATATATATAACATATATATAATATATACATACATTAGGGTGATGCAAAATAACTTATCATTTCAAAAACTTGGACACCCTCTAATTTTTTATTAATTTAGTGTAAAAACTGAACATGCAAAATTTCAGCACAATTGAAGACATTTTAGAGGTTGCTACATCCATTGAACATTTTGTATATTGTTATTTTCAGTTTGTATTATTGTACATTTATTTATTTTGCCAGATTTCATCAAAAATGGTAGTCAGCAACATATAGCAGTCATAACAGACTCTGAACCTCTTTCCGTAAACCTTCTCATCCATTTCATTGCTATAGACGCCGTGGCCGAACATTCTAGATCATTCTTTCTTTGCTGTGACGTCACTGTGGCGGCCGCGTCAGTGTAAGTGCGCGTCACTGACTCAGTATCTTTGCTGCCTTCGCTGAGAGGGTTGTATACAGTGCTGAGTTGCACTCATGGAGCGGCATACGCGTCAAAAAACAGTTGTTTGGCTCATAGGACATCCTATAGAGTCCTTCAAAGAAACCCAGCTTCCATCTAAAAGGGAAACATTAGCATTGTTTATGAACTACAAGATCAATAAAAAGCAACAGGTGAAACAGCGGCTTTGTTGACTGCTAGAGATGTTATGGATGTGTGGGAAAAGGCACGCATCCCAACAGTGTTGAAATGTCATGTCGTGGAGAGAGTAAAGAAACTTTTTCAACGAGATGTTGGAGAAACTAAAGAAGAACAGAAATAATAAGAAGCAATCACCGCACTACTTCAAAAACAAGAGAGCTGGCAAAATGACTTGCAAGATCTTTTGACATTGCACATGCAAGTGCTCTGACATGATAAAGATAGATGAAGATCGTGAGTTTTTGATGCTGCAACGACAAAAAGGAAGAAAAGGCAAAATGTCTGGAGTGGATAAAGTTTTTTCACAAATGGAAGAGATTGCTAGAGAAAAGGAACACATTGCTTGAAAAGAAAAGAAAGAGGGAAACAGCCGTTTTCGAAGCAGCAGTGCTCTCAAGTTCAAGTCCTTCAAGTTTGAATGAAGATAGTTCAAAATCAGAAGAAGAATTTGTTGCTGACCCTCAGCAGCCATCAACTTCGCAGACAAAGTAGATCAAAGTCTAAGAGTGCAAAGCTTATGGATTCTTCAATGCTTGTATCTCTTGATGCTGCAAAAGTAAGTGATAGAGCTGCTTCGGAAATCTTGATCCCAACAATCAATGCTCTTGTGGCAACCCTGAAGAATACAGTGTTAGCTATTCATCGATACGGAGAGCAAGACAAAGGAACCGCAAGACAATGGCAGAAAATTTGAAGCAGGATTTCGAAACAAATTGCCCTCTCCAAATACATTGGGACGGCAACTACTGGAAGATATTACTGGTCATGAAAATGTTGATGACTGCCAGTTCTAATTTCCGGCCAGGAGTTGATCAGCTTCTTGGTATTCCCAAACTTGCCAGAGGAACTGGTCAAAACATTGCAGATGCTGTCCATCAGTTAGTATTGGAGTGGAATATATCTGACCAAGTGAAGGGCATGTGTTTTGACACCACTGCCTCCAACACAGGTTCTAAGAGTGGTGCTTGTATGTTACTAGAGCAAAGATTGGATAAAGATATGCTGTGGCTGGCTTGCCGACATCATATTTTCGAAATAGTGTTAGAAGCTGCAGTTTCTGTCTCCTTGCCATCTTCTAGTGGCCCTGACATACAACTGTTTAAGAGATTCAAAGCAAAGTGGTGGAAATTGACAAGAACAATTACCAAACAGCAACAGATGACCCTAACATTGCAGAGAAAATCTCAGATGCTGAAGAACTCATTCAATTTGCTCAAGCTCAGCTTGATGAACAGCAGCCTCGTGATGACTACAAGGAATTGCTCGAGCTAACGCTCATTTTCATCGGTAGTGCCCCCAAGTCAGGAATCAGCTTTAAAGCACGGAACTTATCACAGAGCACGATGGATGGGCAAGCTAATTTACTGCATTAAAATTTGATGTTTAAATCTCAGTTTAAACTAACTGAGAGAGAGGAAAAAGGACTGAGAGATTTGCTGCTTTTCAGCTGCGATATACATCAGATCGTGGTACCTGGCACCCATACCTCATGCGCCCCCGTTCAGATTTGCATTTTGTGCAAAGTCTGCAGCTCTACAAGCAAAAGGATGACAAAATTGCAAGTGCTGCACTCAATAAGTTTTTGAGACATTTGTGGTACCTCTCTGAGGAGCTTGTGGCGCTTGCATTTTTTGATTCAGCTGTTTCGCATGAGACAAAAAACAAATGAAGCATGCTCTGCAGAAACCATTTGACTCAAAACCGAGCAAACGAGCA
>JAJOZX010001363.1:835000-942412 GCA_023014485.1 Bathynomus jamesi | reverse complement strand
AAAATACAAAGGTGCTGTGGGTTTAGGGATAAGCCCCAGAGACTTCATGTGTTTGCTGATGCAAGCACACAGGCTTATGGGTGCTGTGCGTACCTTGTAAGTCCTACAGAAAGTCATCTAATTTATGCAAAAGGGAAAGTTGCACCTCTCAAACCTACCCGAACCATACCTCAATTGGAACTATTGGCTGCTGCATTAGCCATTAAAACCATTTCATTGCTTAAGGATGCTTACCATGATGTGAACATAACTGATATCCACATCTGGCTTGACAGTCAGATTTGTCTTGCCTGGATACGGAATGATAGCATTAATAGTAAGAACATCTTTGTGAGAAATAGGTTAAAAGAAATAGCTGAAGCTAATGAAAGCCTACAAGTCAACTTTCACTATGTTCCAACTAAACAAAATCCAGCAGACTTTCTGACCAGAGGTTTATCCTACAAGTTGTTGAAGTCAAACAAAACTTGGTTCATGGGACCGGGTCTAGGAAAGTTAATCGCCCACAATTCACCGCCCACAATTCACTGCCCTCAATTCATCGCTCATACATTTCACCGCAACACAATTCATCGCCCATACAATTCACCGAACATACATATATAGCTAGGGTGTGACCGTTGCCCTCCAAAAATAAAAAAATGGTCCTACAATGCTGTTCAAAGTTTTAGTGTTGTGCATTTATCTAGGAAACACCCCTGTACATTTTCTCGGAGATCGGTGCATGTTTGAGCTAGCACCGTCGTACCAGCAATTATTGCCATTTCAGCTTATGAACTTCATAAATAAGTGTGAAAATAGCACATTTTATCAGATTTTCATTTCCGGGTCTGGAACGCTGACCCACAAATTTTCCACTTATTATTTTATTGCATTTAATTTTAATGATGCTCTTTTCTTTTCCCTTGACAGTGATTTGATGTTGTGAATAGAGAATTTAATCATGGATACACGGCAAGATGATGAGTATGTCAGAATGTTATTGGGCACCTTACCCCGAGAAGAAGAAAAGGAAATAAAGGGCTGCAAACTGCCAACTAATAGGCAGGTCTTACTATGTCTGTTAGCAAACCTTCAGGATATGCATTGGGACCAGGCTTTATCTGCCACCATTGACAATGTGCTTTTGCATTACCAGAAGGCGAATGTCCCGACCATTACAGGCAGGAACAATATTGGCCGAGTGATTAAAACTTACTATGACAAAGACTACATGATGCTTATGAAAAAGAATGAGGATAGAAGACGGGCTGATGATCCTGGAATTATGAAGTTTAAATCAGAATTGAGCCTGACGATGAAATTTTATAAGAACACAGTGTTGAAAGACATGGCGGCTGCGAAAAAGGGGAAAACTCAGGCCGAACAAGATGCCATCGATACTGACATACCCTTTATGAAAAATGCTAAGTGACAGAGTAGCTACCTACTCTGGGGTAAACAAAGTACTCACAGAAAAGGTTCAGAAGCGACAGAAAAGGCAGATGCAAGAAGAGAAGCGACAAGAGAGAGAGCAATGTGATCATGCTGAGAATGTACAGGCTGATATTGATTCACCTATTAGCTCTGATGAGGACGATGACATTGATGAGGCCAGCACTGCTGAACCAAAGAGAAAACATCGGAGAACAGTGAAAGAGGGAGTTTCAATTTTTGTGCCCCATGATATTCTGAAGTCGGCAGAACTTGTTTCATGCAGTGTTCGAAACAACATCTCGCCGACCCAGCTGAGTGCAATTGTGTACTCCCTTGTATCTGCATGTGGTGGAGATACATCAAAGCTGAGTCTAAATGCAAGGACGGCCCACCGATACCGAGCTTCCATCGTGTCAGAAATAAGTTTAAAAATCATGGATGAATGGCAACCATCAGACAAAGTACTGGTGCACTGGGATGGTAAACTTATGGACACGCTGGATTCCAAAGGCACTGATGACCGCCTGCCCATTCTTGTGTCTGGTGTCAATGGCACAAAGCTTCTTGGAGTCCCACCTCTTCCGCATTTGACTCAAAAAGCTGGCCTGGTTCAAGGAGACTTGATATCAACAGCAACCAAACAACTTCTGGTCGATTGGGAGTGTGAACAGAATGTCGTTGGTATGGTTTTCGACACAACTTCATACAATACAGGTAAACCTATTTCAAACATCAGCGTGAATTTATCACGACATTAATACCAAAATACAGTGAATGATTTAACAGAAATCTGCAAAAAGCACGTGCCTGAAATGGTGGCCTTAAACTACAATTACATTTTTTTTTCAGGACAAAAAACAGCTGCTTGCGTCTCCCTCCAAAAGGAATTAGAGCGTGCCGTATTCTGGTGCGCCTGTCGCAGGCATGTGGGCGAAGTCATCCTAGGTGTTTGCTGGGATTGCTTGAAAGTGGAGGGCTCTTCAAGTCCAAACATAATGGTTTTCCAGAGGTGAGTCATAAGCTTTACAAAATAACATTATAAGATATACTAACACCAAGCAAATGATCTATCATATCAATCTTAATACCCCTAAAACAATATTATAGATTTGTACGAAATACAATAATCCCAATAATTGCATTTCTAGGTTCAAGAACCATTTCTCTCAACTGGCGTACAATGAAAAAAGAAATACTACTACCCCGCAATGCCTGGAGTGTTTCAGGAGCGCCAGCAGGAGATGGCTGACTTCTTCCGTGAATCTCTAGCCCAACCATTTACACGTGGCGACTACAAGGAGCTGGTAGAGCTTTGTCTGCTGCTTGTAACTAAAGGATCCGAGCCAGTGAACTTCACAATGGTCTACCCCGGCGTACTTCACAAAGCAAGGTGGATGGCTAAACTGCTCTATACCCTCAAGATTGTTCTTTTGTCAGGCCAGATCAAAGAGCAGTTTCCCAAAGCCGAGGTTGTGACTAAAAGTCAAATCAGCAAGTTAGAACGGTTTGCTGTGTTCACAGTCGCTGTTTATGTCCCATGGTGGATTGTTTGCCCCGTTCCAGCAAGTGCGCCACTGAATGACTTGAATTTGGTAGAAACCTTGGCTGAATTTGCCCCAATTGACGCCACAATAGTTGACAAAGCACGTGTGGCACTCGGTAGACACACTTGGTACCTAACTGAGGAGTTGGCCCCACTGGCTTTGTTCTCGTCCCAAGTACAAGAAAGGACAAAAGAGGAGATGAGGAAGGCCCTTCTTTGCCATGAAGGCACTGAAGTTACTAAGAGAGTGGGGCTCAATCATGGGGGCTATTGAAAGCCATATCTTCCCCCTGTCCCAGAAAGTGGCACTGCCCTGGTGGACCTAATTGGGCCTGACTCAAGCCGGTTCTTCACCATTTTAGGCATGCCCTATCAGTTTCTCCACAGTCCAGCCAGTGAATGGGCGGATCATGACGATGACGACTACCTGAACATGAAACGGGTTGTGGACAAGCTTCAGGTCGTCAATGAGGCTGCAGAGCGTGGTGTAAAACTTTGCCATGACTTTCTTAATGTTGCCAGGGATGAGGAGCGCTTTCAAGAAGTCCTTCAAGTAGTTGAAAATGACAGACTCCGCGTTCCTAATCAGCGCAAACGATCATCTGTTTCCGAACAGAAATCATGGTTTCTTGCTCTAGAGAAATAATACCTTGTGAATATATGATAAAACCCCTTAATGTACCATGAGAGAATAAGAATGATTAACTTTTTTGTGTTAGTGATAACAGCTTTTAATTAAGACAGGCAAATGATTTGTGTTAATATCCCTTATGATGGTTGTGTAATCTCATAAAGGCGCGTATGCCGTATAAGCAAAATCGCTATTTTTCAAATTGCTGGTGCTCACTCGAATATGCATGAATCTTCAAAAAATTGCAAGTGGGTATTTTTTATGACAATATGCAACGCCAAACTTTTGAACAGCATTGTAGGACAAAGTTGGGGGCAACTGTCACACCCTAATATATATATAATATATATATATATATATATATATATATATATATATATATATATATATATATAAAACGGGAGCGCCATAAAAAAGGGTACATTTTAAAAAGGCTATAAAATCAACATTTGTCATTTAATTTTAATAAAACTTTTACACAATAAAACATATCTATGTGCAACACTAGTTTGGACTGTTTGGATGTGATAGAAGATTGAGGGAAGTCTTTGTTTTCTGTGAAAAACAAGTTATTTATGCAGAAACTTTAAATATATTTACAGTATTACGTCGATACAATATATGAGAAAGAGAAAACTTCATCAACTTGAGTAGTCTAAGCATCATCATCCTGTTTGCATATACGTTTTGTGTTTCGTATTTATCAATTATTACGAAAGAAATCTTTTATAACTTGAAGAGCCTAATCATTTTCATTAATCAGTAAAGTAACATAAATATCATCAACTGTTGCTGCAAAATAGAAGTCAACATCTTCCTTCCTTGACTAATCAATTTTAAAATTAGAAAGAGCCGTTTTAAACAGAAAACTGAGATTTGTTTCTAAAAAACCTCTGAACAGGTAGCTAGAACAACGTGAAAAAAGTGTTAGCAGCTGACGAGGAAGCTTCTAACAGTGGTTGCATCCTCCAGCGCGGGACAGGTCAACGCGAAGAAGAGGCGACGTCAAACCAAAACATCAACGCGCTGGTGGCCAAACTTCCTCAAATCTCCGTGCAGCGGGCTGGCTACGGTTGGCCAGACTGGCAGTCGACGGCCTGTTGCGTGGCACGGTCAGAGTGCCGATCGGCTCCCGGGGCCGGACCTATTCTCAGCGTGCTATTTTTTCAATTACAGGGAGTAATTGCGTGCTCCCCGAACTACTATTAATCTCTGGCGACATTAAGACTAATCCAGGCCCCACTACAACTTACACATGTCACCATACACAAAGACATAGACACATACAGAAGTATAATATTAACATATTACCGTCCAACGTAGATGGCCTCACAAACAAAATCATGCAGCTTAGGGAATTCGTACACAAACAAAACATTCACATAGCACTTATACAAGAAACAAAACTAAAACGCACACAAAACACCCACCATCCCTGACTTCACGGCGATCCGTCAAGATCGTACTGGGGATAACGAGGTGGACTCATCACTTACATACGTAAAAGCATTAGCTACACTGATGCTACCCAAAACATTACAAACACAATCCAAGCAGATAACACGATAGAAATACAGGCAGTTAACATTAAAACACGGGCAAAACACAACACCACACTAATCAACATTTACATCCCACCAGATAGTTCACCTCAGGTGCCAGCCAATTACAATTCACAGTTACACTATCTGGCCTCTCTCACTAATGTCATCTTAGGAGGAGACTTCAACGCCAAAGACACTAGTTGGTACCTGCACAACCAAAACAACACCAGAGGCGCCAACATAGCCACATAACTAAACAGCCTCTTCATTCTTAACAATACAGAAGAACATACACACATACCACATCAAGCAGGATACTCAAACTCCTCCCCAGACATAACGTTCTGTTCCCCCTCACTAGCAACACACACAATGGACAATAGAAAAACGACTGTCATCAGACCACCTGCCCATCATCATTACAACACATTCTACACTATGCCCCAACAGCCTTAGGCACACTTACACAAATTACAAGAAAGCTGATTGGGAACAGTTCAAAATACAGACTGAGGAACAATTCACCACATTAAACAGCACACCCATCATAAACATCAATACAACACTCAAGACATTTAATCAGATCATCAATAATGCAAACAAATACATACCCAAGGGCAACATCAGGAAATACTACCCAAATTACAATAGAAAAATAGCCCACCTCATAAGGGAACGTAACAACCCCAAATATAACACACAAACACCACACACAAAAGCCATAAAACAGCAGATACAACAGCTCAACACAGAAATAAACAACAAATTCAAAGAAAAACAAACAGAAACATTTAGGGAATTCATAACAACACTAAACCACTCCACAGATACATCCAGGCTATACAAGACTATAAACAGCATTACCCACTCCAACAGCGGCATTCACCCCTCACACGCTGCTATCTGTCGCAGCCAAAATAATATCCCAACATACACACAACAAGCTAACATTCTAGTTAATCACTACGCAAAGATAAGTCACTTAAACAGAGACAACAACCAGAAACACGCAGACAGACAAACAGCCAGACACAAGAAAACCTACAGACTCGACACGACCATTACACCCTTCAAAACAGACCAGACCACCAAGATCATCAAAAACATTAAGAATTCGAAGGCTACTGCACCAGACAACATATCTAACATACACCTTAAACACTTCGGCCCACAAGGAATACTAGCTCTCACAAATATCAGCACATATTCATACCAACACTGTATCATTCCTGACATATGGAAACAAGGTAAAATTATTACACTACTCAAACCAAACAAAAATCCAACAGAACCAGCTTCCTATAGACCCATTACTTTACTATGCACACCTTCCAAAGTAACAGAAAGACTAATCTTACAAATCACCAACCCACACATTCCACTATCGCCTACTCAACATGGATTCAGACCTCACGACTCAACCACGACATTACTCACTAACCTCACGCAGCACATTATGGATGGCATCAACTCCAGACGACCAGCTCAACGTACACCATTAGCAACAATAGACATTCGTAATGCATTTGATGCTATCCCACGCTTCCCTCTCATAAACAAAATACTCAACACAAACATGCACAATAACTCCAAAAGGTGGCTGAGCAACTCTCTTTCAGGAAGATACTCACATGTCACATTTAATGGCAAGTCATCCAAAAACAAGCTTTTTCCGAACGGGGTCCCTCAAGGCTCTGTTCTCTCACCAACACTGTTCAACTTATACATGCATGACATTCCAACACCCATAGATAACAAGCTTACCTTATCATCATATGCAGATGACATCACTCTAATATCCACCCACAACAACATCGACACCGCTACAAATAACCTACAAACATACATAAACAGTATACAAGACTGGCTCACACACAATAGACTCAAAGTAGCGCCCAGAAAATAAACCATCACCTTGTTTACAAGCAACACAAAAGAACACCAGGTAATTCCGCAGCTTACACTAAACAACATCAACATTCCACACACTCACAGGACCAAAATACTTGGGGTCACATACAATACATCATTATCTTTTGCAAACCACATTCAGGACATTAAAAACAAATGTACGTCAAGACTTAACACGCTTAGGGTACTAACCGGCACAAACTTTGGACACCAGCACGAAACAACATCACTCATATACAAACGATATATTCGCTCAGTTATGGACTATGCTAGCCCATGCTGGGCACCCATTATCTCAAACACACACATAAACACCTTACAGACAATACAAAACAACGCACTTCGTATCATTACAGGATGCACTCAAACAACACCAATAGAACACCTGCACACAGAAACAAAAATACTGAAAGTTAGGGAATATTTAGACATGAGGGGAACACAATTCATGGCAGCAGCGACAACTAACCCACAACACCTTGCCACTACATGTACAATCATGCACCAACACCTCGCACCATTAAGGCAACACCAGAGAGACATTATAACCAAATACTCCATTCCATACCACGCCCCACAGACATCACACAGTACAGAAAACACATACACACACACCTAACACACAAAACACTGACACGACTCTGTCCGAATGCGGTCCTAGGTGCGAAGCCGCCACCCATTAACAGGTCAGAGATCAGCCTGAGCAGATCGGATCGAGTTAACTTAGCACGATTCCGATGTGGAATAAAACACAGATTAGACAACTCCACAGACGAGACCTGCCACCTGTGCCAGGACACACCACAAACAATTGAACACATTATGACAGACTGTACCGCTCTAGCACAACAACGAACACAACACAACATCACTAGTGCGCTGAACCTCTGGTCCACTCCGGAGAGGGCGATCGGTTACCTGCGTGCTGCCGGCTTGCTCGATCAGGGTGGGCTGATCGGCTAAATAACAACAACAACTAAAATATCAAATAATTCAAATTCTATCAGCATTTAACAAAAGAGCATGATTTTTGTACTTAACATGCAAAAATTATTAAACCTTTTTAATATTTTTTTATAAAAATAATTTTTAACGTAAAATTTACTTGAGATTATTAAAAAAAATTATTCGAAATGCTTTCCTTCCATTTCAGTAACTTTTTTATTCTTGACCGGAATTCATCTATGGCTCGATTTACTTGTTCCTGTGGAAGCTCTTCCCATTTTTGAATGATGATCTCGCGTAAATGAGCGACATCTTTTATCCTAGTCCTGAAGACTCGCTCTGCTAAGTTATTCCATATTCCGGCCAAGAATAAAAAAGTTATTGAAATGGAAGGAAATCATTTCGAACAATTTTTGTAATAATTTCAGGTAAATTTTACGTTAAAAATTATTTTTATAAAAAAAAATATCAAAAAGGTTTAATAATTTTTGCATGTTAAGTAGAAAAATCATACGCTTTCGTTAAATGTTGATAAAATTTCAATTATTTGATATTTTAGTCTGAAAACTTGGTTGCATATTGTGTAGAAGTTTTATTAAAATTAAATGACAAATGTTGATTTTATAGCCTTTTTAAAAGTACCTTTTTGAAAAATTGGAGGTCATAGATATGGGAAAAGATGGATTGAAGAAGAGTGTTCCAGACTTGACCGACTTAGTAGATGAAAGATTGAAAAATCGATTAACTCTTTTGCTAGAGAGTTGGACAGAAAAGGAATGAGAATGTGTCGAAAATCTAATACTGAGTGCTCTCCTTAATAGAGGTGGAAAGAGTACATCAGAACGCGAGTATTCTTGTACCCGAGTACGGGTTTTTGTTGTTGCAATGCGTTCATATGGTCTAATAAGCTTTGCTCATGCAAGCAGCCAAGCACCAATTAAAGTTTGAAACCATACTCTTACACGCGTACTCGTACTCGAACACTATACTGTACAGTATGCAGTATACTGTACTCGTAATCGTACTCATACTCGTTCAACTTCATAATTTTGGTACTCTTTCCACCTCTACTCCTTAAAGGAGGAGGCATGCAGTTAGAGAGTTCAGAAGATCAGTGTCATTTATAATAGCGATAGTAAAAAAATATCGTGAGGAGAAAAGATGGATTGAAGACAGACAGTGAGAGGCGGGGAACTAATGAGACGAAAAGCCTTTGATTCCATTCAGTCAAGTAGTGCTGTGTGAGTTGAACTAACCCACCCATAAGAATCGTACGCCATACAGGGGCGAACAACACCCTTGTACAGAGACAGCAACTGAGTGGGGGAGAAGAAACTGCAGAGTCGGTACAGCATACTTAACCTCTTAGAAGCTGTTTTGGAAAGAAAGTATATGTGATCTTTCCAGGAAAGATCACGAGAAAAGGAAACACCAAGAATGTTAAGAGAAGAGGAAGGATTGAATTGTATATTGTCGAAAGTATGGGGATAGTAGAGTGGAAGATTGTGACGAGTAGCCAGATGAAGGAACTGAGTTTTTGAGACACTGAAAGCTACAAGGTTTTCTTTGACCCACTCAAAAATAGTAGAAAGAGCAGAGGTTAGGTGCACCATAGCTATCCTATGCGAAACATGGAGTGACTGCTAAGAGGGACGGTTTGTGAAATGGATGGAGAAATGAAGAATAGAATCATCGGCGTAGGAGTAGGTAGGACAGTAAGTGCGACTTAATAGATCATGATAAATTAAAGGAAAAGAGTGGGTGACATGACAGAGACCTGAGGAACACCATATATCTATATATATATATATATATATAATATATATATATATAAATGAACACAGTCAACACTAAGATCTGTAGTACATGTGTTGAAAGTTGAGTTGGAGTTATAAATGAATGTAAAACACTTGTTTCGTTCACTAAATTTCTTAAAGAACTGAATGAAATATTTACTCAGATATCGCTTCCAGTGACACCTCCCTTTTTAATCGTCCTTATGACCTTTTTGATCACATATACTATTTCCTGATAAATTGGTCAGGGACTATATATATATATATATATATATATATATATATATATATATATATATATATATATATATATATATATATACAGAGTGCTTGTTTTCCTCCAACCTTTGCCAGTTGTTACCCCACTCCCTGGCCATCACAATCTACAAAAAAGACTGCCTTCTATTCCTGAACTTTTGTCATGTAACCCACCCCCTCTTGTAAATAACTAAATAAATAAAATTCAAATGAAAATAAAAACAAACTTTTCTTCTGCATGTTAAAAATAAAGGGTACCGGAGCACTGTTCCTGCGCGTTCCACCAGAAAAGAAACCATGTGTGTGTGTGTGTGTATATATATATAGGGTGAGTCAGAATTCCTGCCGCACAGGATAATATCATAAATTTAATTACATTTAATTCAATTTCTGAATTTTATATTGATATTTGCATTTGAGTTTGTTATTTATAGGGAATTTATTTCTCACTATTTTTAAGGAATGGCGGAACTGAGACTACTGAACGAGTTTACCAAAGCTTACAATCTCGCATACACCATTGCCGTCACATGCAAGAAGCACAGTTTTAACATCTTTTATAACTATTAATTGTGAACGTGAACTGTACGTAATGTTTGTAAGGAAATACGAAATAAACATAATAAAATATACTTAGATAAATTGGTACTTTTCCGTTATACCCTGCAAATGGTAAGTTTTTAATATATAAATAACCACTCGTCAAGAGCGATTGACATTGGGGGCTTATTAAAATTGCCGGATATAAGAGAAAAGTACCAATAATTAAATATATGATAATATCCTATCATGCAGGACTTCTGATTCACTCTGTGTGTGTGTGTGTGTGTATATATATATATATCTGATTTTGCTTCCGCCTGTATTGTTCATTCTGACGAAGGTCAAGCTTGTTACTCCACCTTAGACCTACAGCTTAATGTGGAATCCGAGCCACGACCCACCACGAGTGGTCAGAAATTACAAAGTCCTCGACCGGACTCGATCTCACAACCTTCCAATCAGTAGCCCAGCGTTTTAACCACTAGGCTACCCAGGGAGGAAGGGCAACAGCCAACAAGCTTGACCTTCGTGAAATGAGGAATCATCGCACGGAACATTTGAAAGGTGTATATATATAATTTATGTAGTTTACCGACAAAAAGCCATTTTCTATATCGCACCGTTTTTACTACGGAAATAATAGGGGAACATTTATTGTCACTTTTCAACTGTTTTTTTTTTTCTTTTCCTGAATATAATTCTGTATTGAAAAACAAATAAAAAACTGGTAATGAAGATGAAAAGGTTTATTGGCAGACTATAGTCCATATGACAAATATTATTAATACAATGACAGTTCATATACTAAGGATAGAAATATATACAATTGAATGAATTGATTAGAAATAATACTGCACTGTCGAAGTTAAGTGGAGCTACAGACAGACGTTTTCGTACCAAGAAGTCCATAGCTTAGAGGATAAATGGCAGGACTCATGGATAGCTTGGATGATCGGGTTGGTTGATTTTTCAATTCTTTACATTAGACTGTGTTGAGCACGTCTTGTTACCTCCGGAAGCTCGGGACATTGCGGTTAGCAAACATTTGCGAAGCTGAGCATCTCGGGGGTAATTTATGTAAGAGTTGCTGACCGTATATATTACTGCAGAAAGTACGAAAGAGTGTGTCTTTAGCTTCACTTATACAGAAACGAAAGTCCCTTATGGTCATATTCGCTTTAGCACACAGGCTTCGAGATTGTTTTCTTATATTCGAGTCATCACTCAAGGAGCTGGTAATAGTTTGACCCAAATACTTAAACTCTTGTACTTCCTCAATTACTTCACCATTCATTTTAAACCTTATATCAGCTGGCTGATTACAGCTTTTAGGATGAAATTGCATAACCTTAGTTTTTGTAACATTAAAAAGAATATCATGTTTCTGCGAATACAGTTCGCAGACATTTAGTAGCCGATCCAGACCTTTAACAGAGGGACTTATTAAAACCATATCATCGGCATAAACTAAATTATTTATCCTTGTGTTATCTATACAACATCCCACTGTTGCCTCATTAAGTGAAGCAATTAATCCGTCAATATACACATTAAACAGCATAGGGGAGAGGAAGGAGTCTTGTCTCACCCGCAAAATGAGCCAAAACACTCGAATAGTACATTGCCCCACCTAACAGTGAAAGATTGGTGGGAATACCAAAATTTCAATAAATTTAATATGTACATGGGAACCTTCCTGTCTTCTAGTTTTGCAAATAAAATATTGCGAAAAATGCTCTGTATGAATTGGTCCACAATTAACCCACCCCTTATTTCTCCAGTTTAACTATAGAGTAGATCAAGTCTAGCCTAGAGGGGTCAGCCTAGAGATTCCGGAAATGGTCCAGAGCGGGCAGATAAATTGAGGTCCACAGTAGGATTCCTCACCAAGATTAGGTTAGGGCAATCTACCTTCACCTTTGTTAAGCTATGAGTTGATGCTGGGTCTTAGGCCACAATGTAGGCCTAACTTGTCTGACCCAGCTTAATTTAATGTGATTAACTTACTGGGGTAAAAACTCAATTAGTCACTTACTTTTAGTTATTGGAGTCTCTCCCTTCTCCGGTTGTGTAATTGTCGAGAGCGTACTTGCTGGTACGTCCTCTCGCCCCGTTCTTCGTTTTCGTTCTCCCTTTGTTCTCCTCTTCGCGGGGCTTCTTGCACCAGCGTTGTCTTGGTTTTTTCCTCGGTTGGTTGAGCGGTAATGTATCTATTACCGAGCACGCTCCTCCCACACAGTATATAAATACTAGTGTGGAGAATAACTCTGGTGAGCAACCAATTGGTTTCATCCACCCAGTTATTGACATAAAAGGAATTTAATAATTGTTAGATTAACTACCTACCTACTCAGTGAACCATTTTCGTTACCTCCCAACTACCCACTCATCAGTTTTCTATATACTGGGGGCCCCGGGAGATAAAAATTTTGGTGTCATTGTCACCAATTTTTGTGTCTGAGTGTAGACTAGCTAACTATTTAACTGTAAATGCCTGTTAATCTGATTAACAGTGCCTATCCTCACCTTCTCATGGAGAAGGTGTAGCATTTAATTAGAAGAGAAAATATACATCCATAGAATGAAACTGTCTATGGTCTTTACCATAAGAAAAGAAAAAATGAAAGTTAGAAGATAAAATTACAATTCCCCAGCATCTATTTTTTGTTGTAAAAATAGTCGCGCTTTTAATGCTGTTTGTCGTGAGGTCTTGTGTCTGTCAATGTTGTAGTAGGATGCGTTACCACTCCTACTGTCAAAGGAATAGTTACTGGAAGTTCAGTGTCTCCAGTTATTACTGTCAGTGGAGAAGGTTCTCCAAAGTCCATTGTTTTGGGTCCAGACTCTAAAGGGTACAAAAGAGAAATGTCTCTTGTTGTGTCACCCGTTGAAGTCCTTAATTTGACCACTCTTGTTACCCCGTCTGCCCATGGTCTGAGTTCTAAAACTCTAGCCAGAGGCCAGTATTGTCTTGGAGTACTGTCATGTATGAGAACAAGGTCCCCTACATTAATTGTGTCAGACCAATCCTTCTTAGTCATTTGTTTATGTCTCTCCCTTAGACCCATCAAGTACTCAGTTTTCCACTGTTTAATGAAATGAGCTTTAACTCTAGTTAAATGTTGTAACTTAGTCTGGAGCTCATCATGTCGTTGAGTCCAGTTTGGGTCTTCTGAAGAGTCTATATTGTAGTCCGGCAGGAGACTAACTTGTTCTCCCCGAATCAAATGATTTGGAGTTAATGGTTCTGGGTCATTAATGTTGTCACTCACATAAGTGAGTGGTCTATTGTTAATGAT
The DNA here is from genome assembly GCA_023014485.1 of Bathynomus jamesi. Lineage (NCBI taxonomy): Eukaryota > Metazoa > Arthropoda > Malacostraca > Isopoda > Cirolanidae > Bathynomus > Bathynomus jamesi. Next base: position 928,526 of record JAJOZX010001363.1, on the reverse strand, counting down.
GTTCTCAATCTCAGCCAGGAGAGTGAGTAACCCAAATAAGTGTATCTGTTTTTTGCCAATTGCTTTCTTCAAGCAATTCTTTACTGTTTGTATATTCCTCTCCCAGATAGAACCATACCAAGGAGAGGCAACCGGAATATACTTCCACTTTGTGTTTGAATTTTGTATATATAATTGTGTGATTTCATTGCTTAACAAGTCGTGGATGACTTGTTCACCAGCTTTGAAATATGTAGCATTGTCAGTCCAAACTGTCTTTGGTACTGAATGTCGTGCACAGAATCTCTTAAAGACAGCAACAAAAGATTCTGCTGTAAGGTCCTCCACAACATCCAAATAAACAGCTCGTGAGGCAGCACATGTAAACAGTACAATGTACATTTTTTGTTCAGTGTCACCCACCCCTACAGTCAATGCTCCTGTATAGTCAATGCCTACAGTCTCAAAGGGTCTGTTGAGAGTAACTCTCTCCTCTGGCAAAGCAGGAGGATTTGGTTTCCTATAGGGCCTAGCATGAATACGCCTACATGTGACACACTCACTCAGGACTGTTTTAACAGTGATCCTTCCCTTGGGTATCCAATAAGTTTTTCTTAATGTAGTTAGTGTCTGTGGTACCCCCATATGATATACATCATTGTGTGTTTTTCTGATGATTAATGTTGTCAAATAGCTAAATCTAGGTAAAAGGATTGGATTTTTGCTTTTGTATGACAGTTTTGATTTGTCTAATCTCCCTTTACACCTTAGAAGGCCTTCCTCATCTCTGAACAAGTTTAGATCCACAACTACTGATGGTACAGGTTCTTTTGTTTGTTTCCCATTAGTTAAGAATTCTAACTCTTTATTGTACTCTTTTTGTTGTGCTTGGCCTATCCAGTATTTGGTTGCAACTTCTGTATAATTATGATTATTTTTATTTAGCTGTTTGTTAATTGTAGCTAAACAGTTGTGAGCAAACCTCAAACAGTAGGCTGTCACCCTGACAAGTTTGTTGAAATCAGAATACTGTTCATAATTAGTGATTGGTTCAACCTTTTCATTTGAAAAGATTAAATTTAATGTCAAGTTAACTTGTTCCACAGGCCATTGGTCTGTATTACAGAGCCACTTAGGTCCCATAAACCAAGTTTTGTTTGACTTCAACAACTTGTAGGATAAACCTCTGGTCAGAAAGTCTGCTGGATTCTGTTTAGTTGGAACATAGTGAAAGTTTACTTGTAGGCTTTCATTAGCGTCAGCTATTTCTTTTAGCCTATTTCTTACAAAGATATTCTTACTATTAATGCTATCATTCCGTATCCAGGCAAGACAAATCTGACTGTCAAGCCAGACGTGGATATGAGTTAAAAACACATCATAGTAAGCATCCTTAAGCAATGAAATGGTTTTAATGGCTAATGTAGCAGCCAATAGTTCCAATTGAGGTATGGTTCGGGTAGGTTTGAGAGGTGCAACTTTCCCTTTTGCATAAATTAGATGACTTTCTGTAGGGCTTACAAGATACGCACAGCACCCATAAGCTTGTGTGCTTGCATCAGCAAACACATGAAGTCTCTGGGGCTTATCCCTAAACCCACAGCACCTTTGAATTTTAATGTTCTGCACTTTTGTTAAATCAGTAGCTAACTTCTTCCAAGATTTTTGATTTTCATTTGTTATTGGATCATCCCACCCAACATTTGTCCTCCAAATTTCTTGGAGGAGAATCTTTGATTTTATTGTTGAAGGCAGGAATAGACCCATAGGATCAAAAATTTTGGAAGCCTCTGATAATATTTGTCTTTTAGTATTTGCTTCCTCATCAAGTTTAAAACCTTTAGTACAGATTGAATCATGACTGTTAGAAGTTGCATCCAAATACCAGTTCATACCTAAAGTTTTAACTCTGTCTGATGGCTCAGTAAGACCATTATTATCCTTTAAAATCTTTTTGTTTAAATCCTCATCATTTGAAATCCACTCTCTAAGTTCAAAGTTACCTTGTTGCATAATGTTTTGAGAGTGTTCATAGACTTCAGATAATTCAGATTTTGTTGTCGTTGAGCCTATTAGATTGTCCACGTAAAAATGTTCCTTAAGGAAGTTCAATGTTAGAGAGTTATTAAACTGGTTTATATGATGTCTAATTGTCAATGCTAATAGGCTAGGTGAGCAATTGGCTCCAAACAACACAACATTAAATCTATAGGTTATGAACCCTTTATTCAAATCAAATGGATCCTTGAACCATAAGAACCTAAGTTGGTTCTTATCATATTCATTTTTAAGATTTATTCTCAAAAATGCCTTTGAAATGTCACTTTGTACGGCATATTTGTCTAACCTGAACCTCAGTAAGATCTTCACAAGGTCAGAAATGAGATTAGGACCCTCAATCAAGCAATCATTCAAACTGTGTTTATCACTGTCTTTGAGGCTACAGTTATATACTACTCTGAGTTTTGTTGTTGGGGCATCTTGTCGATAAACCCCCCTGTGGGTTAAATAATGACAACCATCTTTTTTAAAAGGGTTATTTGTTACTTCTTCAATGAAGCCTTTCTGTAGCTGTTCTTTGAAGACATCACTGTACTTTTGAATATTATTATCTTGTCTGAGTTTTTTCATTACTTTATATAAATGTCCTTTAGCTACTTTGAGATTGTCTCTTAAAGTTGGACAATTTATTTTCCAAGGTAACTCAACAAAATAACTATTGTCTTTGCACTGAATGGTGTCTTCAAATCTTTCTACCATTAACTGATCTTCTGAAGTTTGATTTGTGTCATGTATACCCACAGATTCTAGCAACCATAAAGTTTGAATTGCCTCATCCAAAGTTTCATTTGATAATGATGAATTAATGTTCTCAGTTGAGATAATATTATTCAAAGTGTTGCTATTCTTACAGGTGTTATGTAGGACTGAGTTGAGGCACATAGTATTTGTTGGTCATGAGCTGTTTTGGTTTAGGTCTAGGTTGTATTCTGATAGGTCACCCAAAGGGGCTATCCCTGATGGAGTCTGAATAGCTATACCATTACCTATCTCTACTATGCCCTTATGAATAAGATTAATATAATCTGCCCCTATTAGCATTTCAATGTTAGCTACTGTGTTGTTAGTGATATGTCTATCAGCTATTTTGTAGTGTTTTCCCAAATGATTTATGGTTTGTTCTAGTTTGGGTATAACCAGTTTGTTTTGTCCTACTTTAGAAATAATAACTGCTTCAATTTTCTTGAATTTACTTTCTAAATGTAGTTCCAGGTCAATTGTCTTATAGCTATTTTTGTCCGAGTTATCCTTAACAAAGGACGCAATATTGAGGTTTTGTTCATTCGGGTTTGGTGTCAAACCCAATTTATTAACTACATTTTTTGAAACAAATGTTTGTTGAGAACAACAGTCTATAAGACATCTCACTGGAGTGGTACTACCCTCACTATTCACTAAGTCCAAAGTAATAGTTGGTAAAAGAATCTCAGTGTTTCTTGTTACATTGTTTGAACAAGCAGAATGTCCCATGAAAGTGGCATTTTCTTGATTATCTTTGTTTGGGGGAGGTATCTTTTGAGTTTGAGTACTATTGTTTGGACACTTTGGTGAATCACACATTGATGAGACATGTCGTAAACTTTTACAAAACTTACACTTGAATCTTAACCTAGATTTACAGTCTTTCTTATAATGTCCCTGGCCAGTACACTTTTTACACAGGTTCAACTGTTCACATCTTTTAGCCCTTTGGTTAAAGTCTGAATATTTGTCACACCCAGTACTACTGTGTTCATTACTTGCACAAAATTTGCAATGTGGTGTGTAAGTTGAGGCAGCAGTTACATTAAAGTTCTGTAATGTAGGTGTTCGTGTATTATAGTTGGTCACATTTGATTCTACAGTATCAAGTTTTGTCTGTTTGGCTGTAGCTAGTTGGTCTCTGGGAACAGTCTTTGGTTTATCCAAAGTCTGGGTCTTATGTGTTGGAAAATCTCTCAATTTGTAATTAGTTAGGATATTGGGGAAGTGTTTACTTATTTGTTCTAAATTAGGATAATTTTTCCCTGTCTTTAGAATTAAAATATCTTTAACCCTCGAAGGAAGGCACCTAAGTACTATGCTTTGTATAATCCAAGATGAAGCTTTAATATCTATCTCATTGCTAACCAGTTGTCCTATAATAGCTTCTAATTTTGTATAAAAAATTTCCATATCACTATGGTTATCTTTTATGGGTGCAAATTCAAAAATTTGTTGAGATAATTCATATACAATCAAATCTTTATTAATGTAATTACGTTTTAAAAGATCAATAGCTACTTCATATGAATCCCCTACGGCTGGTAAATAGGCTATTAGGTTATAGGCTGGGCCTTTAAGGGAACTAGTTAAGTAACTAAACTTTTCAACAGTTGAAATATAAGGTTTATTACCTATTAAATTCTCAAATTTGTCAATGAAAGATGGGAATTGTACCGTGTCCCCTTCAAATGTTGGTACTAGCAAAATGGGTAACTGAGCCCTCAATTCTTGTGACTCAGGATTTAGCATGCCACTTAAATTTTGTTGAAGGTTAGCCCTACTTTGATTAAAATCAGAATTAGGTTTTTTTGGTGTTAAGTCAGTCAAACGAGACCGTAGTCTCCTTATTTGCTGTTCAATTGAGCTTACCTGATCATCATCATCAGCGTAAAGGTCTATCAATTGTTCTTCAGCCATTTCGGATTCAACTAACTCTGAAATACTCTCATTAATGGCTATTATTTCCTTCTTTTTAATTTCCAATTTAATAATTACACTCTCTAAATTTTCCTTACCTGGTTGTGTAATATTGTTAAAAGTGTTCACAGCCTTTGTAACAGCTCCCAACTTTGCCCCCCTTTTCTTTTTTAACTTTTTCAATTCCGCACTGTCCATGTCTAAGTCAAAATTGTTTAACTGGGGATCGTAATGAAATAGAGGACAAGAAGAAATTACCAGAGAAGAGAGAGCACAGACAAAACAGTCGAGTTTAAATTTGGTTTAATCCCCCCCAAGTACTTATGTCACTCAGGTCTAAGCTTATAAGAGAATGAGACTCCTTAAATGTAAATGTTTCCTAGTTAGGCCCTAGGTTGTAGACCTAATTAGGCTTGATTAGCTTAGGCTTAGGCTTAGGCTAGACCATTTAGCCTAATTCTGCAATTTTTGTTAAGTAAGGTTAAGGTTTGTAAATTCCCCACACACGGACCACCAATGCGAAAAATGCTCTGTATGAATTGGTCCACAATTAACCCACCCCTTATTTCTCCAGTTTAACTATAGAGTAGATCAAGTCTAGCCTAGAGGGGTCAGCCTAGAGATTCCGGAAATGGTCCAGAGCGGGCAGATAAATTGAGGTCCACAGTAGGATTCCTCACAAAGATTAGGTTAGGGCAATCTACCTTCACCTTTGTTAAGCTATGAGTTGATGCTGGGTCTTAGGCCACAATGTAGGCCTAACTTGTCTGACCCAGCTTAATTTAATGTGATTAACTTACTGGGGTAAAAACTCAATTAGTCACTTACTTTTAGTTATTGGAGTCTCTCCCTTCTCCGGTTGTGTAATTGTCGAGAGCGTACTTGCTGGTACGTCCTCTCGCCCCGTTCTTCGTTTTCGTTCTCCCTTTGTTCTCCTCTTCGCGGGGCTTCTTGCACCAGCGTTGTCTTGGTTTTTTCCTCGGTTGGTTGAGCGGTAATGTATCTATTACCGAGCACGCTCCTCCCACACAGTATATAAATACTAGTGTGGAGAATAACTCTGGTGAGCAACCAATTGGTTTCATCCACCCAGTTATTGACATAAAAGGAATTTAATAATTGTTAGATTAACTACCTACCTACTCAGTGAACCATTTTCGTTACCTCCCAACTACCCACTCATCAGTTTTCCATAATATTGTGGTTCACCCTATCATATGCCTTACTTATATCAAGGAAACAGCTGTAAATGGTTGAATTACTGTCAATGTATTTAGATATTGTTTCTTTAAGTACATAGATACACAGGTCAGTTGAGTGGGACCTTTTAAAGCCAAACTGATTAGGAGATGTCCATAGGAAATCATTTAATCGGAGTAACAAGAGTTTTTCTAGTAGTTTCGAGAAGCAGGAAGCGACAGCAATAGGCCTGTAATTATTGCTGGACAGAATGTCTCCGTACTTATTTTTGACCAGGGGCAAGATATATGCCCTCATGAACTCTGCAGGGATATAGCTATGAGCAAGCATGGCTGATAGGAGCAATGATATATGCAGACATACTACGTCATTTGCATATTTTAAGTGCTCATTCGATAAGTCATCTACGCCTGACGTAGAACCAGTCTTTAACTCTTTAATTAACCTCTTTACTTCAGAAAATGATATCAAAATATTTTCCCTTGTCCCTCCCACAATAGTTTCTCTGCACTCTATCTTAAGATTATCCCTACTCACACTGTTAAGAATGTTAGAGTAGTGGTTTTTCCACAGCTTTGCAATTTCATCCTACCCCGACACCCCATCGATTGTCGGAGGGATGACATTTTTGACACCCGTTTGATTCTTAACAAATTTCCAAAATTTGTTATTATCGTTATTTATGCGAGCTTCACAGGCTTTTGATGCTCGAATAGACTCTTCTTCCTGTTTACATCGCCTTATACTGACCCCGACTTCTACACATATTCATGTATACTGGTCCTAATCTGGGTCTACCATGAAAGCACCACAAATCATAGGCGTCTTTCGATTCCCTCTTCAGGGGGGCAATAAAATCATTCCATCCAGGAATAATCTTAGTATGATAGTTGTAAGATTTAATCAGGGGGCTTCCTGCTTCTCTTAACAGGGATATTATCTTACTATAATACCTATCTATGAGTTTACAGTGAGAATCATTTGAGCAAGGATTATTACAGGCAAGGTGCAAAATTTATAAATTATTAAAGAGGTGACATGTTCTGTCTTTGTATTCTATTCTCTGCTGTATATTAACATTGGACCAATCGACGCGATTATTCTTACCTATTGAGTTCTTGTTAAGTCGTGTTGCGCATAAACTGGTAACGTTAATTAATATTTCTAATGGTCCATGATCAGAAAGAAGGAAATCATGCAAAATATGAACTCTAACAATTCGATCCTTTAGATTATTACTAGTGAGACAATGATCAATCCACCTGGTGGTACCACTCATATCGCTAACGTATGTAAAATTACCACTGGCTAACCCTGATACATCTACATCACTTATACTTAAATTGGCCGACTCGCACATGTTACCCAACTCTACAAAGAATTCCGAGTTCACATGTGCGTTAAAGTCCCCCATTATTATACAGTGAGAATATTTGGGGTTATCTGATAATGACTTAATTTTGTACACCAAATCAATGTATTTATCTAGATTACTGCCGTTGTTGTATGGTAAATCGCAGTTTACAATTAATATGCAATCATTGTTCACTTGTAATTCAATGCCTAACAACCTTACATTATCGCTTGTTAAAAATCTTATATATTTTGACAAATTTTTCCTTAATAAGAAAGCAACACCACCAAAAGGCCTACCGTACATTAATTCATCTGACAAGTCTACTGCTGATGACGCATGGTACATAAAGTCATCATGGATGATAGAGAGGAATTTTAGCTCTTGCTTAGGTAGCCAGTGCTCCTGCTGGAGTATCAAATCTGCACTGTCGCAGATTTTATTAACATCTACAGTTGAATTCCTCATTGATCTTACATTATATGAGACTATTTTCAACAAGTTCTCCGCCATGACTGATAGAAAATTTATTATTAGTAAGATTATTATTATTATACACAGTACAACTTTCAGGCATTACCGTTAGGGCGCCTATTATTATTATTATTATTATTATTTTGCCTGTTATCAAATCTCCTGGAAAAGTGAATAAACTCCTTAACAATAATACCGTCTGGCCATTGACTCATATTATACGGGTTGAAATGCGCATTTACACCTTTAATTATTACTTTAAAAGAGTTATAATACGGAGATTTTGTGTTTAGTATATTAACTATCACTATACTCTGTTCACCAATGAATTCTTCTATCATGTGTCGAATATCGCTTGCCTCGTTCGAGAGCTGAATTCGCGACACAAATTGGGTGAGTTTCTCCATCGGTGGCCTCGCGCGGAGACCGGTTGAGGAGACCTTTGGGACGGGCGCCTATTAACAGTTACCCACCCGTCCTGCCCCCTCGATCTCCCTGAGGCAGGGTTCGCCTGCCTGGGGGATGGGTGCCACAACCTTTGGGGGATAGGAGGCCCCTCCATTACTCTGTGGCTTGGTGAGCATCTGTTAGCGGTGTTTATACCCTGACGGCCGCTCGTGCCTCTCCTTCTTCGGTGGGAGGGGGGAAACTGCGCACCGAGCGAGGCGTAATCGAACACCTCTCCTCTGCAGTGGGAGGCAGGGAAGAGGGCAATGATGCCTCGACTCACGGCATTGGACCGTCCCTGTTCCTCATTGTGAGATCGGGAGCAGGGGTCCTTTCCTGAACGGGAGGGGGGTTGGCCGCTACCCCTGCATGCTGCGTTTCCACCCCACCTTCAGGGGGGAGTTGGAGGCGGGGATTTCGTTTCCCTCCCTGCCCGACGCACTTCTTGGAGATCTGGCTTGCTGAACTACTTCCGAGTAACTAGGCTTTGGGAGGAGCGTCTCTTTCAACGCATCTAACTCTGACCGGAACTCTTCTATCGAAATCGCGTTTTTCTGATTTGACACCACGTGTTGGTGTTTCAGTTCAACTATCGACTTTTGTACCTCATTATACTGTTTGAGGAGCACCGAGACGTTTACGTCACCCATAGAGATTACCGGTATTCTATGGAAGTTAGTAACGTAAAAGGTAATATTATTCTTATTATCCCGGAGGGTCGACACTTTATTTATAATGTCTTTCAGGGTATTCTCGTTTTTAGAATTACCTCTACGAGTTGGGAGGGAAGCACCGAACAGGGTGTTTAATTGTACCCTCGCATGTTCTATTTCTTCTGAATCATAAAAACCATGACAGACAGATACAAGAAGGTCTGACCTAATATGATCTACTTTGTCGAATATAAAACATAACAGAGGATTTTCTACAAGATTTACAGCAGACGACCCCATTGTATCTGTAACGGCTTGTGGGGGAGCGTAGCTAGTGGGGGCTGGTTGGGGGTGGCGATGGGGCGAACGCCGAAAGTGGTCCCACTTTTTCGTCCCTTTAAATCATGCTCGGTATACCAACGGTTCGATGTTCAGGCATCTTTTCACATTAATTATGTAACTATTTCTATGACACAAAAAGTATACACGCGGAGTCACTGTACGATACAAAAATACAAAAAACTGGGGTAATTGTATACAATATCCCCCTCACCTCAGTTTCTAATAAAAATTATTGCAATGCGTAGAAAATAATAAATAAAACCTTTCCTTTAAGTAGAAAAATTTTCGGTCGACCATATTTATGGAGATATTATTTAATTAACGATATCCATTTGAAGTGACGTTTTTCTGATTGGGCTATTTTTTCGCTACTCTGCGACTTAATTAGTTGGTTGGTTTCTGTTCTGGCTATTTTTTTTTTTCTAATTGGATTCAGTTTGGGTAATACCTCAGTTTGGTCGTGTTTGTAATAAAATTATGACGTGATGTTCGTGTGGTTTCGACTTTGAGAACTTGATTCGTCATGTGCCCTAGATGAAGACTAAAAAAGTGCATAACTTAACATGTTATTACATTATCATTTGTATAATTTAGGTCTCGGGGGTACGGGGGCCGTAAAGATCACGCATCACAAGTTGATCGGTATAGGGTTCGCTTTGTGATGCGTGATCTTTACGGGGGATCCGCCCCCGTACCCCCGAGACCTAAATTATACAAATGATAATGTAATAGCATGTTAAGTTATGCACTTTTTTAGTCAAAAATACATTTTTCTAGTATACATTTTTCTAGGTTAGGTTAGGTAAGGTTAGATTAGGTTAGGTTAGATTAGATTAGGTTAGGTTAGATTAGGTTAGGTTAGGTTGGTTTCCGAAAATAAATAAAGTAATTACATGCTATAAATAAAGGTTTTACATCGATTGTGAAGTCAATTTCATAAAATTGAGGTGAGGGGGATGTTGTATAGAATTACCAAACTGGTAAAGCTTGAAATGTTATATTAATTAAGCACGTAAAAGTTATTAAATTTTAACAAAACAACTTCATTTTCTGCACTTTTCTTAATAAGATTAGTGAGTAATATAACATTTAATATATTGTGTACTTTAAATAATATATTACTGACACTCACTACCGACAATACATGCCACAACCAACTCATTTTTCTTTGATCCAATCCTACTATACAATATCTCTCTAGCAATATAAAATCTAAAAATTAAAGATTCTGACATCAATACAATCCCGGTAAAAATATACAAATTAGTATCCGATGAAATTGCAATACCACTCAATTAAGCTAATGAATGAATTAGTAACACTAGGCATATTCTCTGACAGTCTAAACTAAAGGGAAGCCAGAGTATGCCCGGTATTTAAGTCGGGAGACTCAAACTCTCCATCCAATTATCGCCCCAATTGTGTGTTGACAACTTTAAGTAAAGCATTTGAAAAAATAGTGTACAGTAAACTTAATAAATTCTTAATCATTGAAGATATTTTGGATCAAGTAAAGATAAGCACCCCCAACCTCTTTTTTAGTTAGCTTTATAAGGCTAACTAACGAAAATATCACGACCTAACCTAACCAATCGTCAAGGGCGTACAGTTGACCTAACGATTGGTTAGGTTAAGTCGTGATATTTTCGTTAGTTAGCCTTATATAGCTAACTAAAAAAGGTTGGGGGTGTTTATCTTTACTTGATCCGATATTTTAACAAACACAATTTGGTTATTATCTGACGATGATTTCCATGATCACTCTAGTGCAGAGCTTTCCAAACTTTTCACGTTGGCGACACACTATTTAAGCATAAAAATTTTCACGACACATTAATTAATTTTTGTTATCAAATATCAAATATCAAATAATTTTTCAGTAGGTGGTTTATCTTGTAGCCGATTTTGTTGATAGAAAAATCAAAATTTTCAAAATACAAAAAACACTAATGTGTCGCGACACACTGTTTGGAAAGCTCTGCTCTAGTGGATTATTTAAATAGCTAAAACTACTAAAGCTCGAAGTCGTAATCAAACTGGTACATTTTATTTTTATTTACAAGTGTAAGAACAAAATCATTAACTTACAATGGGTGAATAGATATTTTGCAACCCATCAAGAAATCCACTTGTATCAGACCAGAAACAGACCAAAACATGCTATATCTCAATTTAGATTGACTTCATCTAAAAAATTACTCATTTTTATTGGATTGAAACTATGGAATGATTTAAATGTTAATATAAAAAATACTGTGAATGTAAATACGTTTAAAACCGATTTGAAATCTCGATTACTAATGGAATATTAATAAAAATCTAGGATTAAATATAAATTGCTGTTGTTTATTCATTTCTCGTGTGTAATCTAGACTCAAAGGTTCACTACTTGTTACTGTTCATCTCTTATCTCTCATGTCCAGTATTGATTTCTTTGTATAGTATTGGTATCATACCTTCAGTGATAACTTTGTACTCGTATTATATCGATAATAATAAGTTAAGATTAATATACTGTACACCCTAATTAATATATAATTCTTGATCATGATTTTTGTATTATTAATAATAACAATAATTATCTGTTTTATTTTTAATTAACAGCCCAGTAAAGCCTAAAGCTCAATGGCTAAATTCAATTAAATAAATAGTCCAGTTTCATAATTATTTATGTCACTGTAAATTGTAAAAGTATTGTATTTGTTTTATTAATTAATTATTAATAAAGGTTATTCAATTCAATACAGTTCACTTTGGGTTTAGAGGTGGACATACAACGGAAGATGCCATAAACATGGTATAAGAAAATGTGTATCAGAACTTAAGCAGCAAAAAACACACTGCCTTGATCTTCTTCGACTAATCCAAAGCATATGATACACTTTCGCATGAAATAATTTTGAATAAACTTCACATTTACGGAATAAGAGGAAATATTCTTGATTGGTTGAAATTATATCTCTCAAATCGTCATCAGTATATTAAATTAAAAGATAATTTATCTGGCAAGGCGATGCTAACTAGTGGAGTCCGACAAGGATCTATTCTTGGCCCATTACTATTTCTAATTCATGTCATTCGTCAACGATTTTCATCTCTCAACCACGTTAAATTGTGCACAATACGCAGATGATACCACACTTCTTTCCATCATGACTCAGATTTTCTGATTAATAAAACGAACAAGCAACTAGACAATGTGAATAAATGGATGTGTTAATAAACTTTTATTAAACTTTACAAAGTCATCGTATATGATTATTACCACAAAACATATTAATACAAGCTGTCAAATAAAAATTGGGAATACTACCCTTGCAAGGGTGAATGAGGTTAAAGTATTTGGCGTTAATTTAGACGAAACACTAAATTTCAAATCATATCAAATCATATCCAAAATATCAAGATTTCTCTTCATATTATTTAAACTAAAAAGACCCTTCCTCAAAACGCACTCCTTACCCTATATTATTCTTTCATCAATCCACATTTATTATATGGTATTACAACATGGAGTAGCGCCAAGAAATATATAAAACATCTTTTGGAAATAATTCATAAAAAATGTTTACGAACTCTTTCGAATAATAACAACGGACATAGTCACACTTTCCCAGTACTTAAAAAGCTAAATATTTTGAAACTAAATGACTTATACAAATTCAATGTTACTGTCATATGTTCAAAATTACCAACAAAAATCGACATCCATCACCCATTCAAAGAGCAATCACCCCTCATCAAATACACCATCGTTATAACACCAGACTGGCCAGTGATTTTATACACAAACCTCACTCTACAATAGAAACTGCAGGAAATGCACTCCTTTTCCAAAGGATGTATGGAATGTAATTCCCATTCATATCAGGCAGGCTTCATCACTAAATGTATTTTGCAAATCACTGAAAGAGCACTTCATTAGCTTCTACTGATGTATAAGTTCACTATTGCCATTTTTACCATAGTAATGAAGTTCCCATTTTAAAATCAACTCCAGTATTTAAAATATGCTCATTTCATTAAGCACTCGCAATTTCGTAATTTATTTCCTTTATATATTTTTATTAAGCATCATTTATTTTATACTACATATTCAAAATAGAATAAATCATTTAATTTAAAATCATGTAATAGTTTATAAACTTTATATTATTATTATTATTATTATTATTATTATTATTATTATTTGTTTTCGTTATTATTGTTACTTGCCACTTTCACTATTTTATGTAATAAATAAACTAAATGCCATTAATTTTGTCTAAAAAAGCCTCCATGCTTCTAACTGTATATTCAGATTAGAGTAATATGAATGTATTAATGTCATATCAAATATTTAATACATTGTAAAAAAAAACTGTCACTTGTATTCTTTTCTGAATGAAGATTTTTGAATTTGAATTTGTTCCTAAGTCTGGGAATCATCCATGTCCTGTCGTAAATATGGGGACCAGAACTATCGCTGTATTCCAGGGGCGGGGATGCACTAAAGAATTATATAATGTTAGCATTGTTTTTTCGGACTTAAATTCAAGTGATCTACCAATAAATGATCTTCCAATAAATCCTTGACCTCCGTGTGAAGAGAGACCAACGCACAGAACTGCTACGAGGTTACGATGTTTCTAATTGCTTTTCTAACCACTTCGATACATTGTTTACTCGGTTTAAGAGTGTCGGCAACAATAATACCTAAATCTTTCTCTTCCGTAACACTTGTTGCGCATCGAATACTTTTTCTTTGACATTGTTTCTACCGAGATGTAACGTTTTACATTTATCTGTATTAAAATTCATTTGAAAAATTTCTGCCCATTCGAGTAATTTATTAAAAAAAAATTTGCCGCTGATTTTGTTCGTCCCCTAGTTTGGTATCATCCACAAATTCTGAAATTATATTCTTAATTTCTATGTCCATGTCACTGATATAAATAATACGATTAAAAGAACTTGTCCCAGAACTGATCCCTGAGGCACGACGCTAGTTACGCTTCTCCAGTTGGACGCTTTTCCATTGATGACCACTTTTTGTTTACGTCTATGTAGTCAGTTTTCAATCCATTTCGGAACTTTACCATCAATGCCGTAAGACTGAAGTCTAGCTAATAATCTCTTATGGGGCACTTTATCAAACGTCTTTTAAAAATCGAAATATAAAACATCTACTGTTTTACTCCCCTTATACATTTTTACAATATAGTTCACCTTAGGGGCCAGCCAATTATAATCCACAGTTACACAATCTGGCCTCTCTCACTAATGTCATCTTAGAAGGAGACTTCAACGCTAAAGACATTAGTTGGTACCTGCACAACCAAAGCAACACCAGAGGCGCCAACATAGCCACACAACTAAACAGCTTCTTCATTCTTAACAATACAGAAGAACATACACACATACGACATCAAGCGGGATACTCAAACTCCTCCCCAGACATAACGTTCTGTTCCCCCTCACTAGCAGCACATACACACTGGAGAACAGATAAACAACTGTTATCAGACCACTTGCCCATCATCATTACAACACGTTCTACACTCTGCCCCAACAGCCTTAGGCACACTTACAGAAATTACAAGAAAGCTGATTGGGAACAGTTCAAAATACATACTGAGGAACAATTTACCACATTAAACAGCACACCCATCATAAACAGCAATACAACACTCAAGACATTTAATCAGATCATCAATAATGCAAACAAATACATACCCAAAAGCAACATTAGGAAATACAACCCAAATTACACTAGAGAAATAGCCCACCTCATAAGACAACGTAACAACCTCAAACATAACACACAAACACCACACACAGAAGCCATAAAACAGCAGATACAATAGCTCAACACAGAAATAAACAACAAACTCAAAGAAAAACAAACAGAAACATTTAGGGAATTCATAACAACAGTAAACCACTCCACAGATATATCCAGGCTATACAAGACTATAAACAGCATTACCCATTCTAACAGCGGCATTCACACCTCACACGCGGCTATCTGTCGCAGCCAAAATAATATCCCAACATATACACAACAAGCTAACATTCTAGTTAATCACTACGCAAAGATAAGTCACTTAAACAGAAACAACCAGAAACACGCAGAGAGACAAACAGCCAGACACAAGAAAACCTACAGACTCGACACGACCATTACACCCTTCAAAACAGACCAGACCACCAAGATCATCAAAAACATTAAGAATTCGAAGGCTACTGCACCAGACAACATATCTAACATACACCTTAAACACTTGAGCCCACAGAGAATACTAGCTCTCACAAATATCAGCACATATTCGTACCAACACTGTATTGTTCCTGACATATGGAAACAAGGTAAAATTAGTATATTACTCAAACCAAACAAAAATCCAACAGAACCAGCTTCCTATAAACCAATTACTTTACTATGCACACCTTCCAAAGTAACAGAAAGACTAATCTTACAAATCACCAACCCACACATACCACTATCGCCTATTCAACATGGATTCAGACCTCACGACTCAACCACGACATTACTCACTAACCTCACGCAGCACATCATGGATGGCATCAACTCCAGACGACCAGCTCAACGTACACTATTAGCAACAATAGACATTCGTAAAGCATTTGATGCTATCCCACGCTTCCCTCTCATAAACAAAATACTCAACACAAACATGCACAATAACTCCAAAAGGTGGCTGAGCAACTATCTTTCAGGAAGATACTCACATGTCACATTTAATGGAAAGTCATCCAAAAACAAGCACTGTTCAACTTATACATGCATGACATTCCAACACCCATAGATAACAAGCTTACCTTATCATCATATGCAGATGACATCACTCTAACATCCACCCACAACAACATCGACACCGCTACAAATAACCTACAAACATACATAAACAGTATACAAGACTGGCTCACACACAATAGACTCAAAGTAGCGCCCACAAAATCAACCATCACCTTGCTTACAAGCAACACCAGGTAATTCCACAGCTTACACTAAACAACACCAACATTCCACACACTCACAGTACCAAAATTCTTGGGGTCACATACAATACATCATTATCTTTTGCAAACCACATTCAGGACATTAAAAACAAATGTACGTCAAGACTTAACACGCTTAGGGTACTAACAGGCACAAACTTTGGACACCAGCAGGAAGCAACATCACTCATATACGAACAATATATTCGCTCAGTTATGGACTATGCTAACCCATGTTGGGCACCCATTATCTCAAACACACACATAAACACCTTACAGACAATACAAAACAACGCACTTCGTATCATTACAGGATGCACTCAAACAACACCAATAGAACACCTGTACACAAAAACAAAATTACTGAAAGTAGGAGAACATTTAGACATGAGGGGAACACAATTCATGGCAGCAGCGACAACTAACCCACAACACCCTTGCCACTACATGCACAATCATGCACCAACACCTCGCACCATTAAGGTAACTCCAGAGAGACATTATAACCAAATACTCCATTCCATACCACGCCCCACAGACAAACACACACACACACACACACACACACACCTAACACACAAAGCACTGACACGACTCGGTCTGAATGCGGTCCTAGGTGCGAAGCCGCCACCCATTAACAGGTCAGAGATCAGCTTGAGCAGATCGGATCGAGTTAACTTAGCACGATTCCGATGGGACATTCACCCCAAACTTACAGACATATAAACACAGACTAAACAACCCACAGACGACACCTGCCACCTGTGCCAGGACACACCACAACAATTGAAACACATTATGACAGACTGTACCACTCTAGCACAACATAGAACACAACACAACATCACTAGTGCGCTGAACCTCTGGTCCACTCCGGAGAGGGCGATCGGTTACCTGCGTGTTGCCGGCTTGCTCGATCAGGGTGAGCTGATCGGCTAAACACAACAACACAACACAACGACAACAACGACAACAACAACGACAACAACAACGACAACAACAACAACAACAACAATATGATTAAAAAAGTCGAGCAAATTAGTTAGACAAGAACGATTGCGTCGAAAGCCGTGCTGAGAATCTTTAATTACTCGTAAATTATTTATTTCTAAATTATTAATTATTATGTCCCGAATGATCGTTTCGATAAGTTTACCAACTACTGAAGTCAAACTAATGGGACAATAATTTCTGGGAAGCAAGTTGTCCCCTTTTTAAAATTTTGCGTAATGTTTGCGGTTCCAATCGAACAGAACTTCCCCATACTGCAACGTTTCATTGTTATTATTATTATTATTATTATTATTATTAATTATATGTGTAAGAGGAGAGACCATTATGCAACTTATTTCTTTAAGTATCCTAGGATAGAGCTCATCTGGACCTGGAGTTTTATTAGGATTAATTTTACCTATGGCCGGGAATACTTCACTTTTACTTTTGGTAAAATCGCGAAGCTTTAAATGATCATCACTGAGCATGATTACGGGAACGGGAATGTTGTTCATATTTTTGTTAGTAAACACGGAAGAGAAAAATTTATTTAATACTCCCGTCATTTGTAAGTGATCGTAAATTTTTTCGTTGTTTTCGCCAATAAGTGGACCAATAGTCTGCGAAGCTATTTTTTTATTCCTAACATAATTATAGAATTCCTTCGGTTTCGACTTAATTTGATTCACTATATATAGCTCATAGTTGTGCTTACCTTTCCTTATAAGTTTTTGCTTCGTCTTCTCCATAATTTGTATGCATTTTCATCGGACAGATTATATATTTGTTTCTTTAAATTTGTTTGACATAGGCGTTCTTTTTTAACGTTAAACTACTTTTAATTTCAGAATTCCACCATTTACGTTTAAGACTTCGCTAGTCTTTTTTTTTACGTACTGGAATATTACTCAATTCTAAATGTTTAAAATAATTATAAAAAGAATTCTATGTATCAGTAATATCATCTCGCGATAAAGGCTCATCCCAATTATGGGTCGAAAGTTTAAGTTTCATGTCACTAAATTTAGTTCTTTTGAAATTAAAAAATTTATTCTAAACTCCAAATTCTGAATATTAACTTTAATTTCAAATGTTTTTCTCCTTTGCTCACTGGAGAAGGAGAAGTAGTTTCCTACAGAGATATTATCAATTAAGTCTAGGTCTGTACTTAAAACTAAATCTAGAATATTAAGATCACTAGTGAGAGCCTTGACCATTTGAAAAAGTGAACTTTCAAGCAAACTCTCGTACAAGCGACGACGGAAATTAGATTGCAAAGAACCACCCCACTCCACGCCCTGCAAGGCAAATTAAGATCTCCCTTAAGGCGCCGTTCAGAAATTACGTAACGCTATTTTTGCTAAAACCTGACACGCCCCACCCCCGTGTAACGTTCCGTAACGTGTGGGATGTGGGGTGGGGGGAAGTGTTACATAACATCTTAGGGGTTGTCTGGTCTAGCGTTACAGAATGTTCCTGGGGGATTGGAGTGTCAAATTTTAGCAAAAATAGTGTTACGTAATTTTTGAACGGCTCCTAATTACTGCATCATGTTCGCTACTTACATAAAAAATGAGTTCCTGAAGTCTATTATTGTTATCGACAGTCTCTCTGAGAGGGAGGCCTTATACTAAACATATAATTAATTTATTTCGTGAGTTGTCTTTAATTTCAACGAATGTCGCATTTATATTGTCAATTCTGCAAATTTTTAAATCACGGGTTTTAAGTGTGACTGAACGCATAGAACAGTACCATCACCCTTTCTTTCTTTTCTATCATTGTTAAATATCTCATAACCAGGAATATGATATTCTCCACGAAAATCTCTACTCTCTGTATTTAACCAGGATTTAGTAATTGCTATAATCTCAAGTTTTTGGTCATGGATAATACTTAATAGTTCCTCAGATTTAAATGTAAAACTGCGAGCTTTAATATAAGATACATTTATAAAATTTTGAGTACCGCAGTAGAGTCTCAAGGTTCTTCGTGGAGGCAGTCGCTCACTGTAAAGAAAATTTATGTTAGGCTGATTGTGTGCTTAGGAGTTTCGCCGTTTTTAGCCTGAAAAGCCATCGCAGAGCTATGAAATAGTCTATTAACACGAGCTGTTCCTACATGAATTCAACAGTTTCCTGTTAGCAAAGAGACTTAAGACTATGAAAATAAAAACCCACGCTAATAGACAGAGTTTATTTCCACAACAGTTTCGACGCCCACTGGCATCCTCCTATGGGTGGATACGGAAACACGAACACGTGTTTCTGTATCCACCAGAGGAGGATGCCAGTGGGCGTCGAAACTGTTGTGGAAATAAACTCTGTCTATTAGAGTGGGTTTTTATTTTCATATTTTGACCTTCACGTCGAAAAAAGTGAAGTTTTTTGCATTTAGACTCAAGACTATTATTCATGTCGGTAGTTCTGCAGAAAAAGTCGTCGGATTGTACTATTCTCGGAAGAATTTCTGAAATTTTTAACTTACTAGCCCTATCCTTTGGAGTCCGCATCAGCCGCTTGTAGTATTTCCTCTGACCTGGAAATCTTAACGTCGTTAGTCCCAATATGGAACGTAAATATCGTATTTTGATCAGCATCCTTACTAAACTCATCTATGGACTTCGTGATGTACCTCTTTCTCTGAGTTGAGTTCCCGCCGCAGAACTACTGTAATTGCCCTCAAATAGTGGAATCGCCAACTGTCTAGTCTCTTGCGTGTCATTCTGTTCTGGCTCCAAAACGTAAAATGTATTAATTGTAACTACTCTTAAGTAAGGTTTATGCTGTCTAGATCAGGCCCCATTTCAAACTGGCCAAACGGTCGATCCCCCGAGAGACAAAGGGGGCCAGGAATGACGACTGATCGGGAATTCGTCGAGTCTTCGCGCGATCTCTGCCCTGCGTCAGAACTCAAGCAGTTTTGGCAGTTAGGTTACTTTTTGTAACCTAACTGCCAAAACACCAAATTCCTTCCTCAACGACGTTGCCTCTCCACTACTTCTTCGAAGTTCGTCTCTCGCGAAATGACCTCGTTTCGTATTTCTCGTCTGTTTGTGCAAAATCTACAAATTAAAGGCCTAGAAAAATTGAGAGGTCTAGATAAGGAACAAACAACAATCATGTGATGGATGTATTAAAAAATCCTAGATTTCCTGCGTAATAATTATTAAGTATATGTATTTAATTTTGCCTAAAAAGCCTCCATGCTTCCAGGGAAATATTCAGATGAGAGTACTGTGAATATATTAATGCCATGTCAAATATCTAAAAATTGTGAAACTCTATAACTTGTATTGTTTTCTGAATAAAGATTTTTTAATTTTGAATCTTGAAATTTCGAGGTACATAAATAAAAAACGAAATAATGATAATGATAAACGATAACAAATTGTGTATTCACATGCAACGTTAAAAGCAACTTCTACAATAAACATTGCAATAATTAAAAGATTAATATAAAATAATTTCAATCACTTATGAGCAAAATATTACTAAAATGATAAGTTAGACAAATGAAGCACTTTAATAAATTAGATACCCACTTAAATGATTAGAAACGCTGTTAAACAATATTAATGACGATAAAATTATCATAAATTATCACTAGGCTATACTCCTTTCAAATATTTTTTTAATACAGAGAGCTCGAAATCCAAATCAGTGCATTGGAAAAGGAGGAAGAGAGCAATAATTTTGTTGCGTCGAGATGGGCACCAGTGGAAGCAACCTTGAGAATTCCTCGTTTGTTTGACTTACGATATTTGTTTTATAAATATTGTATCAATTCACCGATAATTTTCACTGCTTATACGATAGTATAAATATAATAAATGATATACAACAAAATTATTGGCCGCAATACTTGGGGATGAATTAATATTATGTCTTAAAAGAATAAAAAATATTCACTGGTGGAAACAGTCCCATAACGCATTCATTTCTTTAGGCAAAACGTGGATCGTGGAAGCAACTTAGAGAGTTGCTTATTTCTGTTATTATGCTAATGGAATCCTTTTAAAGCGCTTAATTAATGAGCTTATAGTATTAAATGACTAAATAACTGGCAGTTATTACCAAATATATTTTTAGTAGAAGAAATACAAGCTAATTGTAATTAGAGTTTGCTTAATTATGAGTAAATCAAAGTGAAGTTGTTATATTGAGGTTAATGTCGTTCGTCAACTGCCCATCCCTTTCCTCCCGCCCTCTTCTCCCCCCTCCAACAAGTGCACAAATTCAAATATAATTCGAGCGCATTTTTAACAGTGTTCAGTTATTTATTTGATTTGTGATTGTTAGAGCGCGTTCAATGATCTTTGGCTGGATTATGCAGTCTTTTTATTTCTTTGGCAGATAATGATGGCGTGTAATAAGTGTAACTGTATAATTGAAAATATAATGTGTGTGTATATCAGTGGCGACTCGTGGTATAAATGTATGGGGGTGCGATTTCATAAAATTGTACGACAACACGGACTCACAATAGGCTAGCGCGAATCCAACTGTCGCTCACAAGAGTACTTGTATTAACATATGCGGCTATGCCAGACGTACAATTCTAGTTAATTACAAATAAGTAATAATTTCAATAAAATACATATAAATGGCTTATATCATTATTACTGAAGTAACTATTAGTAAAAATAAAGTTGTTATTATAAAAAAAATTCGCGATTGTACTTATATTTTCATTACAACAGTAAAATATAATTTATATTTACTTGAGCGAAAAATCTATCGCTCCATTCGGCTGCAATATTATTTTGTATTCAAACAGCAGTACGCTGGTTGAAGCTGTGCTATAAGTTTAGAATATTATGTACTGTATGAAGGCTTACTCAAAATGCCTCATGAATCATGATATGCCACATGAATTTTTAAAATATATTTCAAGAATATTTTTTTTAATATCTTAAAATTAATATATTTTTTATCTGTTAAATTAATATTTATCGTTTCAAGCAAGGGGGAGCGACCGCTCCAT
This sequence comes from Bathynomus jamesi, assembly GCA_023014485.1. Taxonomy (NCBI): domain Eukaryota; kingdom Metazoa; phylum Arthropoda; class Malacostraca; order Isopoda; family Cirolanidae; genus Bathynomus; species Bathynomus jamesi. The sequence continues at coordinate 906,374 of JAJOZX010001363.1, read as the reverse complement.
CGCTCCTATACGCCAGTGGCCACTGGTGTATATACACCGTTTGCCAAAAAAAGGGTTCACTCTAAAAACAGCCATGAAATCAACATTTATTAACCAATCATAATGAAACTCATACAGAGCAAGACTATGTAAACACTCTATATGTACACCAATTTTCAGTTTATTATATTCAAAATTAATGATTTAATGAGGATTGTTTATGTTCAACAAATTTGTTGGTGAACATCACTCCAGTTTTGAATTCTGGGAGTCCACAAAGACTGTAAAACTTTGGAAATAAAATTTTTATTCTCATTTTAGTTATAAAATACATCATAAGATTTATAAAATATAGGAAATGCCTCCATTAAAAAACCATAAAAATAAAAAAAAGGATTTTGAATTTCGAAACAGAACTTAAATCCTAAGTTTACAAAAGAAATCAAATTAACATTTTACTCTTTTGGAATTCCTATTAAAAAATTGTTCAATGCGTTTCCCTTCTGTTTCAACAAGTTTCTTCAGTCTTGGACGAAATTCATCAATGGCTCGATCGATCTGCTCCTGTGGTATCTCTTCCCACTTCTCCACAAGAAGCTGACGTAAGTGATCAACATTTCTCACCCTGCTCCTGTAAACTCTCTGTGCCAAATTTTCCCAGACTCCATAGTCAACAGGGTTCAAATCACGACTGTTAGGTGGCCAATTTGGGGGTTCAAAAAATTCTGGGACATTATTTTTTAAGTATTCCACTGTTGCTATTGTTGTATAGGACGATGCTCCGTCTTGCTGAAAAAGATAATAACCACCGTTGGTCAGATTTTGCATTTCGGGAAGCATGTTTCGCAGCAGAGTATTTCGATAGTACTCGGCAGTGACTTTTACACCAGGTTCAATAAAATGAATGGATGTTTTTCCTAACTTTGATATGCCAACTGATTCCATGAAACTAGCTGAGAAATGACTTCTGGTTGCATAAAGTCTGCTATCGGGTATTTCATTCTTACATTGGACGTGCGAGTAAACTGTCATTTTGACTGTTCCGAGGTGGCTCTACAGTGAATCTCCTTTCATCAGTGAAAAAAGCCCTTGAAAGTTCATCACATGTTACTCGCCGTAAGATTTGTTTTGATCTTTGAACTCGTTTCTGCTCATCAGTTTGAGTAATCTTTTGCCAGTGCACTCTTTTGAAAGGTTTTAGTTGAAGATCTTGTTTAATTATGCGTCTCACACTAGTTTCTGATAATTGTAACTCTTTTGATATACGAGCTGGTGTCATATGGGTTCCTGGCTGGTTTTCCTGACTTAATATACGTTCTTCGACGTCGTCAATATTGTCTTGTATGCGAACAGTTTTTGGTCGCCCACTTCCCTCTCTTCTTTTGATATCCCCAGTCTCGTCAATTTTCTTTAGAAGCTTTCCCAAACCACCAAGAGTCCATCCTTTGTTGGGGAATTCGGAGAGTAGTTTCGTTCGTCCATATCCCTTTTCTAGTCTATAATGCTTAATTATAATCTTATCTTCCTCAAGAGACGATTAACCCCTTGAGGACCATGGTCAAGTATACTTGATTTCTAAAAATTGTTCATTCAGGACCATGATCGAGTATACTAAACAAGCATTTTCTGCAATGGTTACAATTAAAACAAAAGCAAGGAACCGCCTTCAACTTGAAGCCGACTTTAGGTGTGCTCTATCAGGAACATTGCCACGTATTAAGGAACTTGTAGCTAAAAAACAGTTGCACCCATCACATTAAAGGTAATTTCAGTTATTTTCAGTAATTAATTTTTCCACTTTCTTTACAACTTCGGCATTGCAAGTTTGTGTTGGGTAATGAGATTAGTTGAGTTCAGGAAAAGGGGTAACGGGGTCAAAAAGTTTAAGAACCACTGGCTTAGAGGATAAATGGCAGGACTCATGGATAGCTTGGATAATCGAGTTGGTTGATTTTTTAATACTTTGCATTATACTGTATTGAGCACGTCTTGTTACCTCTGGGAAGCTCGAAACATTGCGGGTAGCAAACATTTGCGAAGCTGAGCATCTCGGGGGTAATTTATGAAAGTCTAAAAGACCTGTTGTACAGCAAATTTAGGGTTCTGCCAGAACCTTTTTTATAATTCACCCACAGTTGCTGTCCGTATATATTACTGCAGAAAGTACGAAAGAGAGTGTCTTTAGCTTCACTTGGACAGAATCGAAAGTTCTTTATGGTCATATTCGCTTTAGCGCACAGGCTTCGAGATTGTTTCCTTATATCCGAGTCATCACTCAAGGAGCTGGTAATAGTTTGACCCAAATACTTAAACTCTTGTACTTCCTCAATTACTTCACCATTCATTTTAAACCTTATTTCAGCTGGCTGATTACAGCTTTTAAGATGGAATTGCATAACCTTAGTTTTTGTAGCATTAAAAAGAATATCATGTTTCTGCGAATACACTTCGCAGACTTTTAGTAGCCGATCCAGACCTTTAACAGAGGGACTAAGTAAGTTATTTATCCTTGTGTTATCTATATAACATCCCACTGTGGCCTCATTAAGTGTAGCAATTAATCTGTCAATATACACATTAAACAGCATTGGGGAGAGTAAGGGGCCTTGTCTCACCCCGCAAGAGGAGCCAAAACACTCGGATAGTACACTGCCCCACCTAACGGTGAAAGATTAGTGGGAATACCAAAATTTCAATAAATTTAATATGTACACGGGAACCTTCCTGTCTTCTAGTTTTGCAAATAAAATATTGTGGTTCACCCTATCATATGCCTTACTTATATCTAGGAAACAGCTATAAATAATTGAATTACTGTCACTGTATTTAGATATTGTTTCTTTAAGTACATAGATACCAGGTCAGTTAAGTGGGACTATATATATATATATATATATATATATATATATATATATATATATATATGAGGTGAATTTCACAATTAAACACGTGAAATGAATGAATGATGCAAACCCACAAAGAAAAAGAAAACTGATTCCAAGAGCTTTTGTGAATTCAGAAGTACACCTCGTCAGGGAATGAAGGGAGAAGGCGAGATGACAAAAATATATACCACGGGACAGAAAAACAAAAAGATTAGCACATGTTTAACAAGAGTTGATTAGAGGCAAAAGGTATTTTAACAGGATATTATCAATTTTATACATTCCCGCACTGTTATTGAAATTATTTTTAAAATGAATAAATGCACATTCTAGAATATTCCTTTTAATTATATCTCTGTTTTTAACGAGCGCTTTAGAACTGTCCCATTTGATACTATGATTACATCTATACATCTGGTTAAACAATGCATTAGAATTATTTGCTGTTCTACACGCACATTTATGTTGTTTTACACTAATATCTAACGTTTTACCCGTTTGACCTAAATATACTGAGTCACATTGTATGCATCCGATCGAATACACACAACCAACCACATTATCCAGGCTATTCTTTATTAGGCGTGATTTAACAGTATTATTATACTTAAAAACTACATTGATACCAATTGCTTTAAGTAAAGTCGGAAGATATTGAAAATTTATATGGTAAGGTAGGCTAAGGATATTTTTACGTTCAAATTCCTTTACAGTTACATTATTATAATACCTATTCTTGGCTTTCCTAAGGCAGTTATCTACAGTAGTATAGCCGCAAAAAGGTAGAGTGCAGAAATGTTGCAAGAGATAATGATCAATGTTGCAAAAGGGGGTGGGGTATGCAACAACTCAATGCTGCAAAGGGGGTTGGGGGTATGCAACAACTCAATGTTGCAAAGGGGGTGGGGGATGCTACAGGTGCAACAAGGGGTCATGAAACTTGGAGGCGGCGTTATCCCCCAAAAGAAAGACAGAAGAAGGAGAGAAAGGAAGAGAGGTGTTCACCTGGCTCCTGCCATGTGCACACTAAGACTGTAGCCGACCCGCCGTCCTCTTATAGACCCCTAATCAGCCAGTTGGCTTAGAAGGCGTAAATGGCTTGTTCAGGTTGAGTTGTCAGATACCACTTTTTATTTTAATTGTTCAGGTATACACTATTATGGAGAGTTGCCAGATACCATTTTAATTGTTCAGGTATACATTATTAGGTTGCCAGATTGTACCATTTATTTAATTAATTCTTAAAAGTTGGCTTAGAATTCCGCTAGTAGGTTTAGAAGGCGTAACCAGCCATTTGGTATAATTGTTTACAACCAAAAGAATTAAATAAAACAACATTACATCATTCTGTTTATTATAAATATATAGAAAATAAATATACATTTGAATGATCAATTAAAAATAATAATAGTTTAAGAAATATGAACGAGGAATATGCATATAATCAAAAAATATATTCGTCAATATAACAGAACAGTACAGGAGAAATATATATATATATATATATATATATATATATATATATATATATATAATTACATTATGGAGATATATAGAAAATAAATATACATTGGAATGATCAAAAAACAAAAATAAGAAATAATATAACCATCAACATAGCAGAAATATATACACACAACTAAATAAATAAATACATACACTTTATCTTCTACCGCGCAAAATAAGAAATCGTATAGCCATCAATATAGCAGAAATATATACACACGCACACACACAAATATGTTAAATATATAAATACATTTCACTTTTTTTTCAAAATACTAAACTCGCGCTTAATCGAGTCTACAATTACATCATTATTGCTCTGCATTACGCAGTATACGCAGTTTAATAATATTTCACCGCTTAAAGTATAGGGAAACCTGTACTCGATATGAAGGGACTTCATATCGTTCAGTACTATTTTTGTTCCCACTTTACAACCGGTTGGTAAGTTATCTTTAAATACGTCTAGAATACAATCAAAAGCACGCACAAAGAGTTCATCGTTAGCCACATTATTAAACACAAGTTTATAAACACGCCTTTCCAATCGAGGGTTTATTTCTACCGACGCGAGCTTTTCAATCGTGAACTCATCTTCACTCAACATAGCGGCAATTGAAATAATCTTCGTTACGACAACTGCTCGTTATATAAAGAAATAGTTCTTCAGGGTGAACGATGTAGGTGAGCTCAGCCTTGTACCGATCAATTGCTTTGTACCAAAGTTCATGATATTTCAAAGAGTCTAAACTTTTTAAATAAACGTTCAGCTCTAGACCATTCTCACCTTGTTCAGCTCTACACTCGGTAAACCCATCGAGCAGAGCGGTGTATGCGTATTCAAGTACTGTATCAAAATAAAGCATATCCGTAACAAGCGCGTCTAATATAGGTTTCAGCTTGCGGAATCCGACGATTTCAAACATTCTGTCGAGGATGAAACGGTTTCGCGTAGGAACAAGAGCGTTCTTATCAGAAGCATTCTTAAACATCAGCTGTATATCAATGCATGGCCGATCGTTATTTATACACAACGTACATACAACGGCGTATGAGGGGGTGTCACTAATCTGCTCTCTTCTTGTACCTACGTTAGCAGGTATTTTATAACGATCTTCACTCCACTCCTCAACTATCACGAAGATTCTATTCATCTCCTCGACACTTAAATAAACAACATTCCGTTTGTTTGTTTGTCTACATTCCGTTTCCAGTACATAGCTAACGGCACCGGATTTACGCCTGAACACGCGCAACGATTTCGTCACGGACACATCGTACGAGGCGTTGAGAATGCTGCTCAAAGGAAGTTCCATCGTATTCGAGGAGCGCACGTCCACTCGGTTCAAGCTCTGAGATAACTATGAGCCGCGTGAGGCACGCAGGTAGGCAGGAACGGTTCGATGGGCGGTTGACTCACCCTGATGATACGTGAATGGGTTTGTTCGAATTCGTATGATCCGTGAGGTGCGGCGCTGATCGAATTGTTGTACCCAATTATATTGGGTAGGTGTTTTTTTCCGGTACAAGAATTAATTTCGGTTTTAACGTTTTATCACTACCACTTCCCTGAATACACACCAGACAGTTTCCCTCAGGGTAAATTTCACGAACTAGGCACATTTTATAATGTTTTATCTCACCTAAACATCTTCACACTCCGGCGCACTATTTGAGAGGAACATATACCCATATTTTTCCTTTTTGCCTAGCAAACGATACTCGTCTCTAAAGTCTGCTAAAAACTCACGCAGGGCACTAGCCACAACCTCGCTACGAACCTCATCATGATATACATCAATATAGTGATAAAAATACTTAAGATTGTCCATGATGACGAGATTCACATTTTCAACCGAAGTGTACGAGTACTCGGTATGGTGTAACATGATATAATACCGCTTGTCACACCACTCATCCACAAGACTCACTATCCATATCTGCTGCTTCTCTTCTGCACGCGTTGTTTCTTTTACTTCACGGTATATGTGAGACTTTATAAAGCTTAGCTCTACAGCATACTTCAATACATCGTCTGTGCAACGAAAGCCTACAACGCTCTCACCAGAATAACCATAGAGTATTTGTACATGTTGCTCCTTCGCACGATCCAATGTGGTTTTAAAAGAGGCAAAGGAGAGGGAATAGGAAGTTTTTCGGTATCCACCACATCTTGACACTTTGCTGAATACCATTTCATAAACGTTGGCAATATTAAAGGATGCCATTACTATTTTTCTTCTATGCGGGCGAATACACGTCTGAGCTCAAGGGCTTACTGCAATCAACTGACCACGCAGGGAATCCCAGGTAGTAGCATGACTCACGTTGCTGGTCTTCCAGTGGGCGGAGCTTAGAACTTTCACCTGTGCACACACACACACACACACACACACACACACACACACACAAAGAAAGTGAAACGCTAATTGAAACATGATTTATTTAATAAACGAGATATTCAAGTTATATATATTTACAAATACGTGTAATAAATAAGTTAACAATAGACATCAAAGATTATATCAAGACATATATTTACAAATACGTGTGATAAATAAGTTAACAATAGACGCATCAAAGGTTATGGTATCCAAAGGGTACGGTATCATAGGTACCAGGTAACTGGTAACGTTTCCTATAGGTGTTACGGCACACCTTCGTTCCCCTAAGTTCCTTCACGACCCCCAGCTTCTGCGCCCGAAAATTGTGGGTGCCTACAGTTAGTTGGGAAGACCGATCGCTCTCATCGTCCAAACACACTAGATCCTTCAACGATTCAAAGTTAACAACCCACCGATTCGCATGGTTGAGCGTAATACCCTTTGCCTTCACGATATATTTCATATCCTCCCCCACCCTCACCCGTACCCCATAAGTTTTAGGTCCTGTTGAGACAAAATAGTCGGCGTATGCGTTGTCCCCATACTCATCCTTGATCTCATCAGTGAGCTCGCCGAGGAACTCCCCAATAGCAGGCATGTATTCACCCTCCCTCTCTGTGAATATCACGCTATCTGTATCGGCATACATACTCTCCGTCCAAGAGAATGCAATAGGCCCCAAAGGTTTATGCGGGCATAGGCTGTTGTGAAGCTGGCCACAGGTATGTTTGTAACCCTTGAGGTATCTGTGGCCAATTCATTGTTGTTGTACTTTATTATGTGAGTATTACCTACATTCACGATCTCCATGACCTCTTTATCGGGAGCATTGGCATAATCCCAGACTTCACTATAACTTTGTGCCAAATGAATGTTCCCTTTGCCGGTATTCTGTGCAAATTTTCCCCATAGACTGTTTAGACACAACTTTGCACTAAAGCGCTTGCCAGGATTCTTTGAAATTTGGGCACGATCAAGTTGTATACCTTCGCGGTCGCGGTAACGTTGAATATAGGCAGACTTTTCATCTTCGGTATCAACTCCTCGTGGATACCCTGATGCCTCAACCTTATCCTTCAAAAATGCGTTTATATATGGTGTAAAAAGGTTGGGTAGCTTCTGAAACCTCCACACCTCATGTATCTTCAGTATTCTATACCCATGGCGTACGGCTAGGGCCAGCTCAGGACTTGTATATACGCCTCTGATCTTACGCTGGTGGGGTATATGGTTACAATTGCCGTTATTCTCTTCCGCGCACTTCACGCACAGGGGAAACATGAGCTTGTGGTCGATAACGACGGGTAAGATCGGCATCCATAAATTGCGTGGGGGGAGTACGTCTACGAAAGAGAGCCAAAGTAACGATCATTCAAATTTCTTGAAAATTCATTGATGGAGGGCAGGTTAGGTCCCACCAGTTTCTCAGGAGCGCCCACGTGGTACGGATTGTTCTTCATCACGTATGGGTATAAAGAACAGAAATCGTAGTAATGGAGCTTCACACCTTCCGTAGGTGTAAATTATAGCTTGAATGGATTTGTACGTCCTCCAAACAAGCTATCACCACATTTGAGAGGATCCAGCACCATTGAACGCTTGATCGTGTTTATTTCCTCACGGTACACCTCGTCTGTCTCCATCCGTGCATCATATTCATGCTCCAACAAGACTTTGTGAGTGAACTGGGACCCTATAAGTTGATCACGGGTGCGGGTCCATGCAAGACAGTCGGCAGGAGATCTACCGTGGATATCTCCGGCGATTCCGCACTCAGTGACATGGTTTTCACTTAACCCATCAACCCAAAAAACACGACCATTAATCTTAATGGGTACTTCACCCGTGTTGCGGGCGTGCTTTATATATACACCTGTCTCTTGCTGTAGGTGTATGAGCCAGTAAATAGCCTTGTCGCCGTAACTGCGGGGTTGTTTTGGTGAATAATGGATAAGGTGGCTTTAGGCATGAAGTTATTTTTGAACACCGTAAAACATAATGACGCGATGGTGGTTGCGACTTGCAGCGGATCGCATTTGAAACGGCCTATGTACATCCTTCTAAAGGCCTGGAAACATACTCTAAGCACTCGCACATCATTCACGCAATAACGCTCACATTCATCAGCTATATTATAAGGATTACGTTCATTAAAACTGTTGTAGTATCGATCAAAGTCTTCACGTTCATCTACACTCATACAATCATAGTTAAAATAATGTTTGGGTGGTGGTGGGCCTACGTAGTTTAAAGTCTCGCTAGTGAGGAAAGTGTAAGGGAAATATCCTTTTGAAACTTCAGCTGCTACGCCCATCACCTTGGGTAGCTTTGCTAATTTACAAGGTGTGAATAATAAAGTGTCTTTAAATTGTACATTACCTCTTATTTGCATCTGTATTAATTTGTTGCCTCTTTTCAATGGATCACCTGTAAATATCTCAGAGGATTCGTGCTCAAGCAACTCCTTATAAAGGAACTGCGTGTCAAACTTTGCACCGTTATGGGCGAGAATATACACAGTCATTTTTTGAACTTGTCGGCTAACTTGACAATATAGGACACAAATAGTTTCACAGGACTATCGTGGACATTCGTTTTAAAAACGTTTGTCCGTTTACCGCATTTGGGGCACTCGTCACATTCGATCTCCATACACTCATCGCAGATAGTCTGGCTCACAAGTAAATGTGGAATTACCTCTTTGGTTTCAGCGTTCGTATATGTTTCTATATCGTAGTATACAGTTATACAGGGTTTGTTTTTAGGCTTGGCGTCTTTCATATAACATACATGTTTTACTCCATCCGCCTTATATTCCTCCTGGCATGTAGGACAGTGAATTTCGTCACATTTGTGCTTAAATTTTCCCCAATTATCCATTGTGTGAAACATACCACATTCACAGATTCTCATTTTCCTGCACGTGCCAATTGATTTATGGAGATCAAAACAGCTATTATTGAAAAATGTGCGTCTACACACATTACAATCCCTCTTCTCAGCTTCAACTACACGGCTTTCACATTTGGAGCTTTTACACTGTTCACATACCATGTGACATTCTTTACAATGTTTCACTATATCATCCGCAAACTCGAGGCACCCCTTACACAAATCATGATGCCGTCCATATTTTCGACTTTTATCGTAACTCGCGTAAAGGCACCTTATATTACGGATGGGGAGATACGTTGCCCCTGACAGACCTAAAGATAAGTAGGGGCCTTGTACGATCTCTCACACAGCTTTTAAAAACATACACAGTCCTACGATGATCATCCAGTCCAAACACAACTATACGAACATTCATTTCCTGTTCTACCATTCTCAGCTCTTCAGGGCCCATATTACAGTCAAATTCAAGTTCACAGTCTACAGCTAGTTTACGGGCACGTTCCACGACCGTAGGCAGCCAAATTTTTTGAGCCCGTGTATTTTGTACAGTAAACATGCGAGCCAAGACTACTGCTATAAAGCCGCAACCACGATCGACGTTTATATGCCGTCTATAAATAGCTTGAGAATTGAGGTTAAGAGTATACGGTATGGCATTATGACCCACAACACGGAATACACGATCAATATTTACCGTGAAGTTGTCCATATTGAAGGCTATACTACTTTGAGAGGCCTGCATTATACGTCCTAATATATATTCTACATCTTCAGCCGCCAAACGTCTAAATGGCACTACTACCCAATAATCATCTACATCACCGTCATCTGACCCGAATCCGAAGGACAGACTCGTCCTGACTTCAGGCTCGTCGCGGTTCTGAAGAGCAAACTCTACAATACGCTGTACAACCCGGCGTAGCCCGCGCTCAATTCCATTGCTATACATTGCTCTAGGGTCGACCCTGACTCTATACCGATTTCTAGTCAAGGCTGGGGTGGGGGCTGCGGAGCGCACCAACTCAAACGTTATATTATCCTCAACAGAACGAGTCACCGCTGTGGAGGATGAACAAGAGTTTATGTTGGATGATGTGGGATTGGTTGCGTAAGACGTTGAGGGTTGGGGATCTATTATTGTAGACTCAACAGAACGGGGGACAGCTGTGGAGGATGGACAAGGGGCTATATCGGCCAAAGATGCTGATGTGGGGTTGGCAGCCTGAGGGCCAGGAGTCTATTATTGTAGACTCAACAGAACGGGGGGCAAATGTGGCGGATGAATAAGGGGATATATCGGCGGAAGGTGCTGCTGGGTGGCTTGTTGCGTAAGACGTTGAGAGTTGGGGCTCTATTACTGGTGGTTGGCTAACAACAGGCGCGTATTTCGGTCGCTTTATACCTGACGTGGGGTTCTCTTCATCATACCTCCGCTTTGAACGTGCTACCGGTATCGCTGGTGAGGGTTTGTCGGCAGGGGAGGATTCTGTGATCACAACTACACTGTCGTCGGGGTCATCCGTAATGTCGATGATGGGGTGCTGTACCTCATCGTCATTCACGGTTCTGTGGGAGAAGAAAACAAAATATAAGGAACAGCACTCAAATTTGTAATATTTTGTAAATGATCCACTTAGGAGTGTGACGTGTTAGAAATGGACTCTGTAGAAAAATTCAGATTCACGAGCCCATCCACATGTATTATATCTGGACCTACAGGATGTGGTAAAACTGTGTTTATGCTTAAAATCATTAAAGAAAAGGGAGAGATGTTCTCGAAATTTGTGCATAAAGTTATATGGTGCTATTCGACGTATCAATCAGTGTTCAACGAGTACCAAGATGATATTTTGTTCCACAAAGGTGTATATGACGTTAATTCGTTAAAGGGAAATGAACATACAGTCATTGTAATTGACGATCTCATGTTGGAGATGGATAAAACGTTTGCCGAGACATTTACAGTATTCTCCCACCATCTTAACATAAGCGTGTTCTTCATGAATCAGAATCTATTTTTCAAAAATAGATACATGCGCGATGTGTCGTTAAATACACAATATCTAGTCTTATTCGCACAACGTAGAGATGTATCACAAATTGGGCTATTAGCCAATCAAATGTTCCCGAATCAGCGTAAGGAGTTTTTGGAAGTTTATAAAGAAGCTACAAGCACGCGTTACGGATATTTGCTTTGCGACCTTCATCCGCGAAACACGTTTAGGGTGCTTCTAAGAACGAATATATTTCCAAACGAGCCTGAAACGGTGTATATTCTAGAATGACAAAGAGACCAAAGAAATACGTGAATTAATAAAAATCTATCATCGACTGCCCCGGGCAATGCAACAAATGTTTATTAGAAATATCGACTCCGACTTTTTAAAATGCATCTGTGAAATCTGTCTTAACGTTATAAATTGCAATGTATCAATGAAACCATCTCAGAAGGCTCGCCTATGCCATTACAAGAACATAATATGTGCACTCGCTCGTAAAACTCAAACTGTAGCGAAGAAAAATGAATTATTGTACAAACAGGAGGGTCATTTCTCCCCATCTTATTTTCAGTTTTGGGTCCTTTACTGACTAGATTAATATAATGAAGAAAGTGGTAGTGATTCCACACGAGGTGTATGCTTCACTGCAAAGGAATCCAGACACGGATCTAGATCTCTGTAAAAGCAGACTTAAAACAATGGAAAGCGAATTGCTAGCCCTATTAAACAGTGAAAAAACACCTGATGAAAAAGAATCTTATACCAAGAAGCTCTGCAGAAATTTCTTCACGAGTACGAAAATTATAAGAACCCGACAGAGATTCCTGTGGTTATTAGGCACAGCACGGGGGACGATGGACATGGCGACATAGGATCTGTACCCGACGATACAGCTGACCAACCAAAAATTAAGGGATCAGCCACACAACATATCGAGCATGTATTAAAAAGCACCCTCCCACATACATTGAGGAATAAAGGTTTAAGTCTTTATAATCTATTGAATGAGGACCCAGCCATACAATGGACCGATACAGGCGAGATCATTGTGGAAGGATCAAAGGTACAGGGGTCGAATATCGTAGACATTGTCCATGATCTGGTGAGAAAGTGGGATAGGCCATCACCATCAGGATGGAAGCATATTAAAGCAAGACTACAACAAATAAATGTCCCTAAAACGTTGATAGGAAATCTGAACAGGTTAAAAGACTTGGAACATGCAACGCATGTGGCACAATTGAAGACGCCGTCACCCCCGGCGGTAACACCTTTGAAGAGGAGAAAGAAGAGGATAAGCAACGGTTAACCCTACCCACGCCTCTAAAATACGCAAATGGCTAACGTATTAAGTAAACGCTATTATGACATTTCTAACCCAGCCTCCTACGGCGGCGTAGATAGACTGTACAGAAGTGTTTACGGAGTAGGAAAAAAAGATGTTGAAAGATTTTTGCGGGAGCAGGACGCTTATACGCTTCATAAGCCTGTGAGAAAAATGTTTAAAACAGCCAAGACAACGGCTTCCTCGATTGATTCTATTTGGCAAGCAGATTTAACAGACATGCAAAGATATTCTGTGTATAACGATGGTTACCGTTACATTCTATTCATAATAGATGTATTCTCTAGATATCTGTGGCTAGTTCCTCTGAAAAATAAATCACCTGAAACAGTTGCTAAAGCCACCAAAACGCTACTGTTAAAAGAAAACAGGGTTCCTGGCTATTTTTGTACGGATATGGGGAAGGAATTTATAGGCCGTGCTTTTCAGAACATGTTGACAGTGTTTAATATCAGCTATTACACAACCAATTCTATACATAATGCTTCTTTAGCTGAAAGAGTTCAACGTACCATAAAGGAACGCATGCACCGCTATTTTACACATAAAAACACATACAGATTTCTAGACATTCTGGAATCATTGGCATCATCCTACAACCGCTCACACCATCACACGATTGGGACAACACCTAACGAAGTTTTAGAAAGAGGTACGCTCCCGAGAAGACATGGATCACCAACACAACCACACTCGGCGCGCTTCAAAATCAATGATTATGTAAGGCTGTCGCGTTCGAGAAATAAATTCGCAAAGGGTTTTGAGCAAGGATGGACACGTGAGATTTTTAAAGTTAGGGCTATGAGACCTAAAGGTGAGATAATGATGTATTACGTTGAAGATTTGAATGAGGAAGAAATCTCAGGAGGCTTTTACCGCGAGGAATTGCAGAAAGTGTCATTTAATTTAGGAAAAAATGTGTTTAAAATTGAGAAAATTTTAGGAAGCAAAGGTTCAGGAAAGAAAAAAATGTACCTGGTGAAATGGCTAGGGTACCCAGAAAGCTTCAACACCTATATAAAAGCTGATGCAATAATGAAGCTTAAATAGTATGTAACATGGCTCCTAACCATTTCTACGTCACACTCGTCCCTCTCTGTACACCAGTGGTGCACAAACTTTTTTGATGTGAGGGCCAAGCGAAGAAAATAACTAAATGTATTAGCCTACTTACTTTCCATCTAAGTCATAAATTGGGTCACTTTTATATTCTAACTTTTTCATTGAATTGAAAAGACCCATGGGGGACACATTTGGCCCGCGGGCCAGGGTTTGTGCATCACTGCTGTACACCCTAACATTAAACTAGCCAACTTTGTATCAGAGCTCCATGGACCCATTGAATTAGGTCTTGATTCGTATGAGGTGAGGTTATGTGAACTCCAGTTAACCACCGAATTTTTAACTCTTGAAAAAGCACAGGTCATATTTCTGATCCTTAGAAGCACCGATGAATGCGAAAAATTAGGCATAATCTTAGACAATACTGTACGCTCAACCCTGTGCGGTGAGGGACGGTTCTATAGCATAAATATTTCGTTAGGAATCGAGCATTATGATACAGCCATGGATATTGTGGAGGGTTTAAACAAGAGTCTTCAAAATTTGTATCTGACAAACGATTTACTTTTTGAAATCGTAAACATAGACACGCCCGCATGCACATTGAGGTTAAAATCAACGCTTAGTAAAAATATTAGAGATAAAGAGCTGTTCACAATTGCGGCTGAGGGCCGATATAGCGCAGTCTTCCAAAGAGAGACATTTCACGAGGCACAACGTGACTTGTCCAGCTTAATGTTTCAATTGAAGATGGAGAAATTTGCTGAAAGCTCTCAGTCCCCAGACATGTGCTATATTTACAGTAATATAGTGGAGCACCAGTTTGTTGGGGATACCCAGGCACGCCTGCTGCGCATTGCCCACATCCCCAACCATAGAAGGAGTTTGAGTATTACATATGACAGACCCCATTATGTGAATGTCGCAACTAATTTAATAACCAATATCTCAATATATATAAGAACGATTGAGGGTGAAAACTTCCCATTCGGTAACGGGAGCTTAACAGTGAAGCTACACTTTCGACGCACTGAGTTATAATGGATAGAAAGCCTTTCACCGTCTATCTAGGCGTGAGATACCAGCGCGGTAGTGGACTTGGGTCCATTTTTTCATCCATACTACGTACGGCTGTTCCTTTGCTGAAGAGGGGTGCCAGATACCTCGGAAGGAAAGCGCTACAATCAGGTCTTAACACACACTGCAGAAGACATATTGGCTGGGGCTAAACCTAAAGAAGCTCTAAAAAAACATTTAAAGCGTACACGGGACGAAATCATCAAAGATGCAAAGAGAAAAATGCGTGGTGGCGGGAAGAAGAGGAGGGCTGTCCGGAAGAAGGGGTCACATGGTATTAAACGTAAAAGGATATCAAAAAAGAAGTGCTGTAAGCGAATGAAACCTATGATTGACCACTTTTTTGACTGATATAAGCTAAGGACATTGATCTCATGAAGCATAGTTTGTTTACTACTTGTAAAGAGAGGAGGCACTATTTCTAACTCGTCATGGCACGCTTCATCCACCCATGTAGTTCACAATGCTGTAAATCGGAGCTGTCCCTTTTTGAGATGCCTCCAACTCAAGTTTCTATTGAGGACAGTGACTTTATTACAATTAACCCTTTAAACACAATTAGTTTCCCGAGTGCTCCTATAGAATTCGTGATACCCAGCTCAGGCCCTTACTTTTTTGATCCAAGCTGTGTGCACATGTAAGCTAAGCTACGTATAGCCCATTCTGATGGAACGGACTGCGATGATAAATATGCTGTATACCCTGAAACAAACTTTCTGCACTCCATATTCAACCAGTGTGACGTATATTTAAATCAGTCCAACATATCGTCAAGCACGGGATACTATCATCTACGAGCCTATCTGGAAAATGTCCTCAACTTTTCCAAAGAAGCGAAGGCTACCTTTTTAACCCCTTAACGCCTGAAGTTTTTGTAGGGTTAATTTATGAGTGCGTGTATGGGAAACGGTACAAATTCGACCCAGTAGTCCAAAAGAGGTTAAGTGCCGAAGGATATTATCAAACTAAAGACGAAAGTAGTATAAAGGACAAATTAAAAAATTCTAAAAAGAAGATATACGAGTGTTTTGGACGTCTGCACACAGATTTCACTTTCCAGAAGTTGCTTGTCAACGGGGTGGATATGAAAATAAAGCTCACCCGCACGAGTCCTGAGATCTGCTTAAATCTGGATGCTGATCAAGAAGAGGGAACAAAGCCCGTTGTGGTTCACATTATGGAGACACCTCCGCGTACGGCGAGTGAAATTAAGTTCACCAAAACAACTAGAAATTGAGAAAAATTTACTAAACGCTACAGTGAAATACCCTATTAACAGAGTACAAATCAAACTATATACGGTGCCTGCAGGGTTGGCGTCGAAGCAGATAGAAAACATCGCCCTGGGAAATCTTCCTAAAAGGATATTAATCGGAATGCAGGACCATGCTTCGGTGAATGGAAAATATAAAAAGAGTGCCTTTAAATTCGAGAATTTCGGACTTAAAAATATAACTCTATACGTTAATGGCATTGCTTTGGGTGGAACATTGGATACGGACTATTCATCGGACGCTGTGTTACCTCTTTGCGCGAGAGCCTATAGTAATCTGACCCATATTGCAGGTGACTGTGATGAGCTCGGTAATGGGGTAACGCAGAAAGAATTCATTGATCAATTTAACCTTTATCCGTTTGACATTACACCTGACTTATCTGCTAGCGTAAATACGCATTTAACCCCACAACAGAGCGGAAACATCTCAGTGAGGTTGGAATTCACCAAGCCTATAGACGCGCCTATTAGTGTACTAGTATATCTCGAGTCGCAAGCCCTAATAGAAGTAGATAGATTTAGAAGCGTTATCACTGACTTTTAAAATGGATGCTAATACACTTCAGGAGTAATGAATAGTGAACGAGTCACACGTTCCAAATTTATCGGCGTGTTTGCGAAGAATGAAACTGAGTTTGCCAAGTACGCGAGAATGCGGTAGTCTTATTTTGAACACAGATGTCATCGGTAATGAAGGGATTCATTGGTTTGTAATCTATTTTAAAAATAGGCACCGCCTGTACTATTTTCATTCACTCGGTACTCAACCCTGGAGTGACCCTGATATTGTAAAATTTCTCGCTCAGTTACATATTCCCGAAGTTGTATGGAACCCGTTTCGAATACAAGGGTATTTTAGTAATTCTTGTGGAATGTACTGCATTTCATTTCTCATGCATATCACGTGATAAAGAATTTATAATTTTTAATTTATTCGACCCGTGTCACACTCAACGAAACGATGAAATGGTATGCAGAGATAAAAAGCCGTTTTCCAATTGTGCGTACTCGTTGTATAGTATGATGTTTTTGTTCGTTTGTATATTTGTAACGTTAGTTTGTATATTCTGTATTTTAAGATGGTTATTGTACTGATTTCTTTCATTTAATAAATCGATGAAAATATATTGTCTTCTTCCCCCAAAAAAGATCGAAAAACACTGACATTATTTCGATGTGACATTCATTATGCTGACTGTTCGGTATATCCTCCGTATTCATGACACGAGATTCTTCAAAAGATTGTATAACACGTGTCAAATCCTCATCGGACCTTAAAGGAGAAAGAATAATGTTCATATTGAATCTTTTTTAATAAAAACATATACAGAGTATACATATTGTAAGACAGACCCCATTATGTGAAGATATCTTTGGTTCGCTCAGAGAAGCTCATTTAAGAGGTAATTCCGAATAACATTTATAAAAAACATGCAAAAGATTGCCATACAAAATTTCGATTTTAGCATAATGGTGAGTATCTAAATGAAATATTTGACGAGATACTACATCCCTCCATATATATGAAATCATCTTTCTGACATTTTGTGAATAAAAAATAAAAATAAAATTATAGACCCTTACATTTCTATGGTAGTCCCTTCCGTCGGATTGTAAGGAGCGTCATTGCAAATATCATCAACGGTTTGCGGCGTTCAAAATAATCCATCACGGTCAATCGCGTTAAAAAGATTAATTGCAGTCAATGCTGCAGTCACCTTCTTGACACAAATCCCGAAAAGTGTAAAGTTCGTGATCCATGGCGGAGGGAATGTTTATTCACTGGCGAAAATAGCTACTGTTACTCCCAACTGAAAAATATTTCCTTTTATATGCACAATCACCAAGCTCCGCCCCAAAAGATCAAGAGCGGATGTTCGTAATGATTGGTTGGCAGTGTAACTGGGTTGAGCTATGATAAGTTTGTGTACCAATCGTAACACCGATATAACGGGTCCATCCTTTGGACGACTAATGGCTTCTTTATATTTTCTCCATAGATTTAATGCTCGTATTACCCCTTGCATTCACCGTCACGACAATATTTGTATCTATAATGGGTTTTCTCCAATTCATCCCTTTATGCAATATTGTTCACAACAATATTTTATTATTTTGCGTCCATACTAAATTGAGTCTCAATTTTCGGTTGCAAGTTATTTTGCGTCCATACTAAATTGAGTCTCCATTTTCGGTTGCAAGTTATTTTGCGCCTATACTAAATTGAGTTTCAAATTTCGGTTGCAAGTTATTTTGCGCCCATACTAAATTGATCCTCAATTTTTCGGGTGCAAATTATTTGGCAACCATACTAAACACAGCTTTCCCAAGATTCATGACTTGTGGAATTTTACTTCTCGCATAGATGTGTGAATAAATAACCACCCCGGCAGTGCTGGAGCTTAGTTCGGATTTCACGTTAAACTGTAGGTCTAAGGCAGAGTGAAAAGCTCAACCATTGTTACAATTTGGCGAGGAGTTAGTTATTATTATTATTACTACATAGAAAAATCTACATTGATATGCACAAATTGTCTTTGTGCATATCACATTTCGCAGCCACACTATTCCCGGATCAATAATCACTAATGTAATCGAGAGGATTTTATAATAAAGAAATTGTAAATATATCCATTCCTTTATTTAAAAAAAAAAAAAAAAGAATAAACAAAACTCTCTCTCTCTCTCTCTCTCTCTCTCTCTCTCTCTCTATATATATATATATATATATATATATATATATATACACACGAGATAGGTGTACGCCTGGTGTGAATGAATTCTGTATTTTAAATGAGTCTATAGTTTCATTGGAACGTTTTATTTCCCACTAACTGTATACACGAGATAAGTGTATGCATGGTGTAAATGAACTCTGAAGCTGTTCATTACATACAAGGACAAGAACTACCACAATAAGTAATGCATCCCGTGCAATTTTTGCCCGCCCGTGCTGCAGTTTAGTTCGGTTTCCACGTTAAACTGTGGGTCTAAGGCGGAGTGAAAAGCTTAACCATTGTTACAATTCGGCGAGGAGTTAGTTATTATTATTATTACTACATAGAAAAATCAACATTGAAAAATCTACATTGATATGCACAAATTGTCTTTGTGCATATCACATTTTGCAGCCACACTATTCCCGGATGAATATTCAGTAATGTAATCGAGAGGATTTTATAATAAAGAAATTGTATATATATATCCATTCCTTTATTTATTTAAAAAAAAAGAATAAACAAAACTCTCTGTGTGTATATATAAATATATATATATATATATATATATATATATATACACACGAGATAGATGTACGCCTGGTGTGAATGAATTCTGTATTTTAAATGAGTCTATAGTTTCATTGGCACGTTTTATTTCCCACTAACTGTGTACACGAGATAAGTGTACGCATGGTGTAAATGAACTCTGAAGCTGTTCATTACATACAAGGACAAGAACTACCACAATAAGTAATGCATCCCGTGCAATTTCTGCCAGCCCGTGCTGCAGTTTAGTTCGGTTTCCACGTTAAACTGTTGGTCTAAGGCGGAGTGAAACGCTTAACCATTGTTACAATTCGGCGAAAAGGAGTTAGCTATCATTATTACTATCGTAATTTTTACCACAATATATATATATATATATATATATATATATATATATTATACTGTGTGTGTGTGTGTTAATTTTTGAAAAATGTATAATAATAATAATAATAATAATAATATATCTTTCCAATTCAATAACAGAGATGTTATCTATGAATATGACACCATACAAATTATGTGTAAATAAAAATAACTAAGTTGATAAAATATAAAACATTTTTTTTATATAAAAGGTAGACAAACGCATGGAGAGCTAGAAGAGGTGGATTCGAGTCTTTGAGAGAGAGAAAGTTCAACCCAAATTCCTTCTCGCCAGTTTCGGTTTTAAAAGGCCTCGGGCTGGACCTTTTTGCTCGATCTTCTGCTTACCTGCACCGCTCACTCCTCGTCTCAACACAATGTTAAAACATTATTCTAAAAGTTAATATTGGGATTCGTTTTAATAACTGAAAGAAAGTAAATAGAACGGCGTTTAAATAATTAGTTTCTTATATTGTTAATATTGGTTTTAATAACCGATTCTCTTAAAAGGAGAAAATTCATTTGCTTTAAATTAATATACTTTTGGCATTTTTCTGATTTTTATTCACATAATATATACAGAGGTGTGTGGGTGTGTGTGTGTGTGTATAGATTTGAGAATGTTAATGGAACGATTTCTTTTGCTAAGCCAATTGTTTAGTGAATTTTTTAATGTTAATATTTTAAATGAGTCTATAGTTTCATTGGCACGTTTTATTTCCCACTAACTGTGTACACGAGATAAGTGTACGCATGGTGTAAATGAACTCTGAAGCTGTTCATTACATACAAGGACAAGAACTACCAGCCACAATAAGTAATGCATCCCGTGCAATTTCTGCCAGCCCGTGCTGCAGTTTAGTTCGGTTTCCACGTTAAACTGTGGGTCTTAAAAGGAGAAAATTCATTTGCTTTAAATTAATATACTTTTGGCATTTTTCTGATTTTCATTCACATAATATATACAGAGGTGTGTGTGTGTGTGTGTGTGTGTGTGTGTGTGTGTGTATAGATTTAAGAATGTTAATGGAACGATTTCTTTTGCTAAGCCAATTTTTTAGTGAATTTTTTAATGTTAATATTGTTTTAATTCACTTTAAGGTGAAAATCCGGTTTTATATATATATATATATATATATATATATATATATATATATATATATATAAGAAGTGACAAAATTAAATAAACACAGTTAATATGATTCTTTCTATATATATACTGGGTGATCCAGATAAATGGGACCCATAATAAAAAGCCAAATATTCTTAATATTTAATTCCTTTCATAAAAACTATATATCATTCGAAAGAGTAGAGTTACAAGTTTATTATGAAATATTTATTTTTTTTAAATGACTCCTTTCAAATGTGCTCCATTAGTTGCCAAGCATTCCAGTGTTCTCGCTTGTAAGTTCTGCATCACTTTTGCAAGAGTGTGCGGTGGTATGGCCTGTATCTCATTTGTGATGGCGGCCTTCAATTCTTGCAAGGTCGTTGGGTTATTTCTGTAGACCCTACTCTTTAAATATCCCTAGAGATAATAATCTAAGGGAGAAAAATCCGGAGACCTTGCGGGCCATTCAACGTCTCCAAATCTTGAGATTAACTCGCCTGGAAACGTTTGACGCAAAACTGCCATGCAGTTCCTCGTGGTATGGCAGGTAGCTCCGTCTTGTTGGAACCAGTGGTTTTCTAGACAAAGATCTCTTAATTTAGGAATAAGGAAATCGGTCAACATTTTTTCGTAGCGATCACCATTTACAGTGACCGTGTTTCCGGTGGAATCCTCGAAAAAGTACGGCCCTATGATCTGAGATGCAGTAAGACCACACCAAACAGTTACACGCTGACTATGCAACGGGACTTCGGTAATATTCAATGGATTTTCTGTTGCCCAGAAACGACAATTTTGTTTGTTTACAGTTCCATTCAAGTGAAAATGGGCTTCGTCTGACATAATCAAAGTTGCTAGAAAATTGGTGGTGTCATTTACCTTCTGTTGGATCCATTGACAGAATTGTCGTCTTCGTGCGAAATCTCCATCGTTTAGTTGTTGCACTGTTTGAATTTTATATGGAAAGAGCATTAAATTTTGCTTGAATATACGGTGTGTTGTTCCATATCCAACTCCTAAGAGCTGAGAAGCACGTCTGATGCTTATGTTAGGATTATCTTGTACAATTTCATGAGTTCTGATAATGATCTCGTCTATCCTTGCTCTGCGCACTCTTCCAGTTAGTTTTCTTTTTCCAATGCTGCCAGTTAGGGAAAAATTTCTGACACACCGACGGATTACTTTCTTAGAAGGTGATTTTGACATCTGAAAATTTGTCTTGAAAGATCTTTGAGCTGAAACTACACTTCTTCCATGCTCATAATATTGCTCAGTTATGAAACGCAGCTGTTCCACAGTCCATGCAGTCATCTTGAAGGGTTAGTTTTAACTAACACTTTTATTTTGTTTTGTATCTTATCTTGTCTTGTATTGTCAAAACCTATACAATCCTGTACAAACTTGTAACTATCCTCTTTCGAATGATGCGTATGATTTTATAAAAGGACTTATACTTTAAGAGTTACAGGGGTTTCTTTTGGGTCCCATTTCTCTGGATCACCCTTTATAAGGTAAGGAGAAAGTTGTTCAATTGTGTGTGTGTATGTGTGTGTGTGTGTGTGTGTGTGTGTGTGTGTATTTCGTCTGAACTATTATTTTGACGATTGTACGTATTATATTATTTTTTGGGCAGTAGAAGGCAAATTCTATTTATTTAATTAATAAACATTTTCTTATTGTCAATTTCGATTTTCAAGAGAAAGTCTGTATGCTTTGGTAACGAATTAAAATAAATGGTGGTATCTAGCAATTCACCCTAATAATGTATACCTGTACAATTAGAATACAAAATGGTATCTGGCAACTCAACCATCATCTATTTAAGACCCGCTTGGCTTCGGAGCTGGTAGTTTGATGCGAACTTCGGCCGAATAAAGATCTCTCCTTCCCTTCTTAGGTTAAGACTTAGCTTAGTTTCCCTTTGGGGGGTTAGGACATCCAACCTTGTCCCCCCAAAGTCCTCCTCCGTCTATCCTTTCTCTCTCTTAGGCTAAGGCAACCCCTTTGGGGGAGGTCATCCTGCCTTCTCCCCCTGAAGACCCCTTCCCCTCAACCTCCCCTCTCCCCCTTGTCTCCTTCTAAGCCAACTGGCTGATTAAGCCAACTGGCTGATTAGGAGTCTATAAGACAACGGCCACTCGGCTGAAGTCTTAGTGTGCATTTGGCTCCTGCCAGGTGAACACCTCTCATCCTTTCACTCCGTCTCCTGTCTTTCTCTTGGGGGATAACGCCGCCTCCAAGTTTCATGACCCCTTGTTGCACCTGCAGCATCCCCCCACCCCCTTTGCAACATCGAGTTGTTGCATACCCCACCCCCTTTGCAACATTGATCATTATCTCTTGCAACATTGTAACATTCCTGCGCTCTACCTTTTTTCGGCTATACTACTAACTAGAAATGAAATAGGATAACATAATTGAGTACCAATATTCACGGTATTGCATAACTCAGAATCTAAAAATTCAGGACTGACAACTCTCAATGCTCTAAGTAACATAGAAGAGAAAATAGAAGATTTAATCGAGGGATGATGGTCAGAATAAAAATGCACAGAATAAAAATGCACATAAGAGTTATTATTAGTAGGCTTACGATATACTTCAAATTTTGAATTGATTAAAGCATCTCCGAATTTTTAGATCCAGAAAAGATAAGCTTCCATCATTTTCTTTTTCAACCGTGGACTTAATAGATGCAACTAAATTGTTGAGCCTACCAAGAAATAAGTCAACATCCAAATTATTAGGCCAAAGGCATAAAATATCATCTATATACCTGTACCAAACAAGGTTAAAATTAACAATAGTAGGCAAAATTCTGCTTTCAAAAAATTCCATATACTGTACAAGTTAGCTAATACCGGTGAGAGGGGATTTCCCATCGCCAATCCAAACGACATAGCATAAAACTTATTTTCAAACTGAAATTTATAATCTTTGACGCAAAGCTTAATTAACTCAATAAGAGTGTTGTGTTGAACAGGGAAAGAATATTCAGAGATCTTATCTTTTAAAAAAATCAAGTAGGTCATCAACAGGGACTTTTGTGAATAACGAGTATACATCAAAACTTACCAGTTTGAAATTAGGGTCATTAGGAAACTTCAGTTTGTCAATAAGATCCATGCTATTTACAATATGTGACTTGGAAATAGAGCCAACTAACGGCGTTAATAAACTAACTAACCATTTAAATAGCTTATACGTTACGGAGCCTACTGAGCTAACAATATGCCTCATGGGATTACTAACTTTGTGTGTTTTTACTAAACCGTACAAATATGGTAGTGACGGATTGATACTAAGAAACTGCTTAGAAAGCCCATTATAGTTATTTTTTAATATTTCTCTTAATTTTCTGTTAAACATTTTATTAACATCCTCCAGAGGGTCTCTGTTTATAGGTTTGTACGTATCGCGGTCACTCAATAAAGTATTCATCTTTTCAATGTAATTGTTTTTGTCCATGATGACGATCGAATTAGATTTGTCCGCTTTAGTAATATATAATGAATCGTTATTTTAAGTGTTTTTAGGGCTTTTTCAAACCTCAAAGGATAATTCGATTCATCCCTCGTATTAAAAGCACTATACACACAACCTTTGGCTAAAGTCACCTCACTTTCGGATATATTACTATGTTTTTCAAAATTGATAAAAGACTTAGCAATCAGTAAACTGCTGGGCTTTTTTGGGACAGAGAATCCTAAGCCATAACCTAACGCACATTTCGTATTGAAGTCTAGCTCATGGGACAAGTTAACAATATTACTAAAATCACTTTTTTTAGTCCAGTAACTATTACGAATTAAATCGTCCTGTCTATTGTTTAATTTTCTGTTCTGATTACTGCATCTTCTCCGAAAGTTGTTGTAAATATCGTCCAAAAGTGTACTTCTCCAAGCAAGAGGAACGATGGAAAAACATATATCTTTTCTTACTTCGGACACTCTGACTCACTTCGATGCAGGGCTATATTAATATGTTTCTTTAAAATAATTCTTTAAGTGTCACTAAACGGTGTATCGTCCAACATACGGTATCGTTTTCCAAGCAGGGATTTTGGGATGACTTTTTCACTATAGAACTTCCTAAAGAAATTGAATTGGTTCTTAATAGAACGTGCTTGAGCAATAGCAGAACGGTAACGTCTAAAAATCGATCGGAGAAAGGCAAGGTAGTTGTAAAAAGAGCAACAGTGAAGACTACACGCGTGGGCTCCATTATATGGGATGAATTTCACAATTAAACACGTGAAATGAATGAATGATGCAAACCCACAAGGAAAAAGAAAAATGATTCCAAGACCTTTTGTGTGTTCAGAAGTACACCTCGTCAGGGAAAGAAGGGAGAAGGCGAGATGACAAAAATATATACCACGGGAGAGAAAAACAAAAATTAGCACATGATTAACAAGAGTTGATTAGAGGCAAAAGGTATTTTAACAGGATATTGTCAATTTTATACATTCCCGCACTGTTATTGAAGTTATTTTTAAAATGGATAAATGCACATTCTTGTTGACTTATTTCTTGGTAGGCTCAACAATTTTGTCCCATCTATTAAGTTCACGGTTGAAAAAGAAAATGATGGAAGCTTATCTTTTCTGGATCTAAAAATTCGGAGATGCTTTCATCAGTTCAAATTTGAAGTTTATTGTAAGCCTACTAATAATAACTCTTATGTGCATTTTTATTCTGACCATCATCCCTCGATTAAATCTTCTATTTTCTCTGCTATGTGGTCACTGCGATGTCGCATACGAGTTCTCCTGAATATGGAGCGACTGATGGCCAGTTCATCAATGTTCCCCCCAAGGCTTTTCACAGTAGCTGCCACGATGTGAACTGCCTCACGATCGCTGGTGTTGGTTCTATCCAGGTCGGCAGCGAGACCAGGGGACATGAAGTTCTTAGGCCTCTTTTGAGGTGCAGGACGAGGAGCTGCATTTGACGGGCCATGGACCTGAAAATCTGGATCCATTCCAACTCGAGGCATCTTCGGAAATGAACGAGGGTCTTCATCATCAGAAGAGGTGCTGGTTGACTCCAGCTGAACGGTCTCTTGCTCTTCACGCATCTGCTTCTCTGCTACTTCATTTTGCTCTCTGGCCTTCTTCTTAAGATACTTCTGTTTCATTTCTTTCTTAGCCAGAGCTTTGTCGACTCGTCCCATGTGAAACTTGCGTTCCAGGATTCCATTCAGGGTTCGTTTGATATTCCGCTCCTCTTGAGTAGGGGTGCGCGCCATTCCCCAGATATCCATGGTTTCCTTCACCACCATATTGATGCATTCGTTTTTCGTAGGAGTTGGCTCACTCATTTTTAGGAGATGAAAATAACGTTGGAGAACTTGCCTAAGAGTCGACAAACGGGACTTAGGAATCGCTTCGATGGTGCCGTCAACCAAGTAGATAGTTTTTCTTATGCAATGCAGTTGCCATCATCACAACCTAGAAAGAGAAACCAAAAAATTGACATTTTTTTTATTACTATGGAAATAATGTAGAAATACAGCAACTTCAAACTTGTAGACTTTTAAAGTCACACTTTAACATTAAATATGCACCAATGTACAGTGCTTAAAAGAAGTCTCACGCAGAACTCTACACGACGGTCTGTATCGTCAGCTCCTGAACGAGTTGGACTTTGTAGAGGTGGAAACGATTTGTTATAAGAATTCGTTAAATGGATCTTCTGGAGACACCCGTTTCCTGGGATAACTTTCTTAAGGACTTACGTGGACTGTTTTCGAAGTGATTAAGTACCGTTAGTGATGTTGCTGCATCGGTTGAACTTTTTGGCCGGCCACTACGCTGCCGATCATGAACATTTCCATTTCTTTAAGCGAGTGAACAGTTTTCCAACTGATGCCTGAACAACTGGCGGCCTCTTAGGGTGTTTGTCATTAAAAGCAGTAGCAACTGATCGGTGTGTGTTACCACGCCTTGCATACATTAAAACTATCTCCACCCGTTCATCTACTGTCAATTTTTGTGCCAAAGGTTCAACAACAAATCTGAAAAGAACAAAACACATATTAAAACAAATTTTTAAAATGTGCCTATGGTTCCTGACTTTTGCGCCACCCTATATATATATATATATATATATTATATATATATATATATATATATATATAATATATATATATATATATATATGTCACACACAGACTGTGCATGAAATCCACTATAGTCCAAATAACTAATGATAAATGACACAAGACATACTATAGTTTTTACTTTCCCAGAAGAGTTCCTTGTTCCACGCACGGTCTGTGTGTAACATTATACATAAAAGTTTCTCAGGGGACCATTCTGAGTTGTAACATATATATATATATATATATTATATATATATTATATAATTTCAAATACATTTACAAGTACAAACTATTGAGCCTGGCAATGGTAATGATAATGGTAATAGCAATACCTGACCGTCATTTGTATAGTTCTTAATGTATATTAAGAAAAAGGGCAGTAAACGACACAATTCCTTGTATGTGCATGAAATACACCTGTTCTGTCGATCCAAAGTGAAAGCGGAAGCTCAAGTTTCGAAGTTCGAACTGGATTCCGAAGCCAGTTGTTAAGTCCCGACGGGCAGAAAGGATATTTATAACTACTTCACTGACAAAAAAGAAACCAGATATGAAATTTAGATACTTGCAGTTAAGGGTACTTGGGTTTGGCTATGTTAGATTTTATACAGGTTAAGTGTTTCGTTGATTTTCCTTTCGAGTGTTTTCCACTTCGAGTTAAATATACTCTTATATCAGTCCCTATTTAAGCGTTTGTATCATATCTCACAGGAATATAAATTTTTTTTTCAGGAGCTTGTTAGATTATAATCCAGATTAAATTGAACGATTCAGACTTAACATATACCAGATGGAGAAACAGATTTTAACTCTATTGCCTTTTATATATAAGGAGAAAGTTATTTTCTTGAAATGTTCACTAAAAACCTTAATTGGCTCCTATTAAAGCCAAGTAAATCTGAAGGGAAAAGCTGATTTATTAATTTTTTGTATTAAAAAATTCATATGTAGGCTATAGGAAAGTCTTTGATGTAAAATTTAATACTAATATTTATTTTATGAAATTTTAAGCCTATTCCTATAACTAACTGGTACTTCTGAGCCTAGTATCATAAATAAGAGTTTATGAGTGGGAATGGCAAGTTCTTATTTATTTCCTTACTCATATACCTTTATTTATTCTTGCACTGTTCCTCTGCAGTACTGTCACAATGGTCATAAAATTCCATGTGCCTAATGAGTTCGTCATAACGAATATATTTTTCCTTTATATAGCCTAATTAAAATCTTATGATTTTTACATCTCTGAACGATTGTCAATTTTTAGTTTCGTGTGACCAACACTGAGTGCGGTGACCATACGAGTATATCTCATAAATCTTTCCTTCCCTAATCTAAGGCTGACATCGTAACTTTACAGCGAAACAAACGCATATTTTATATCAGTATTCATTTTGTTCAACCAATACTCTCATTCCTCATTAATTTTTATGTACAGTTTCTGTTTATATTTTTCTCAAGGATTCTTGTCCAACCATGGACTCCACACTCCACGTCAAAGGTCCACAGCTTTACTTGTGCTCTGATTGGTTAATTTCCATGTAGGTTCTTGCCAATTAAAAATTCAGATTTGTTACATGGCTCCACCTATCCGGCACTGTTATGTCATATACATATAATGGAAACAACCACCCAAAAAAGGTTATTCTTGAACTCTAAAATCCTCGCCTACCAAGGTTATTTAACCTCGAGCAAAGGCTTTTTCGAGGTTCTTGCCAATCCTGTGGGCCTCAAGCCAAGATCGCCCTCCGGGCGCCGTGATCTATTCTTGCGATTCTGTGCCCTTCGAGCAAGGCCACTCTGGCACAGGTGACCCCTGTTCTTACTAATCTTTCCGCCTTCTGCCAAGGCCACCCCACCCCATGAAATTTTGTGAAAGTGACACTACCTCGCTCGGATAAATATTATTTTTCTAAGTGACTTTTAGCGGAAATAGCTACAGTGTACCTACAGTAACTTGTGAAATTTATCAAGAAATTATTGTAAATTAACTCCGATTAATGTTATTGAATGTGCGCCGCTCTGTACGCTGTATTTTTATAAAGAATATCATATAACTGTCCTTCGTGTACCAAAAGAAAAAGTGAAAAATAACGTTCATTCATATCACCAAACTGTTCCATTTTTGTCATTTTAAATGTGAAAGGTTTTTTTCCACTTGATCGCAATCAATTTGTTGCTTTGTGTTCATCATTTCAACGGACTTAATTTAAATAAGTATTAAGAAATTCCAGGTGTTTTGTTCCATCCTGGACTTTATGCATAAGAAAGAAATTAACTCTATTTGCAGATTACGGAGTCAACGCATCCTGCAACAATCGGTTGATTGGGACCATCAAGAATTCCCCGAGTCCTTAGTGATCATCCCTGCAAATATCGTGTGGTAAAGTCCGCGCGACAATACGTAGGCCTGTACAGGAACTTTACAGTTATCCCTTTGGTTAGAGTCGGAACAAATGTAGTATTAAATTAGGCTTTCTTAATTAGCAAATGTCCTTTACTCAGAATGAAGCATTAAGGAAAGAACCTATACCCATTTGGTTGCCGAAACATAACATCGACACTCTACAAAACTAACGTAACCTAACCTAACTTAACGTAATCTAATCTAACTTAATCTAACCCACAATAACTCGTCGATTTTATGTCAAGTCGATCAGATGTCATTAGTCCGGAAAGGAAAACATTTGAAACACCAAATTATCGAAGTCTAATTTTATCTAACTTAGCAAGTTAGATTAGGTCATTTAAGGGCAAGTTCTGTTCGATTAGGTTATATACAGGTTAAGTAGTTAAATTAGGCATTGAAAATCTGGTGTTTGGGCTATATTTCTTCCGATTAAATTATTTTTCATTTAAAAGGAAATGGTGGGCTCTCATTATTTATTCGCCTATCAAAGATCAAATCGTTCTGTTATTATAACTCATGCCATTATGAAATCTATAATATATATATAAAATTTTATATATATATATATATATATTGTGGTGACGGGAAATTTGTGTGCCGAAATCTCTTACTAAAATAGGAACAGAAATTTTAGTTTTAAGATTTTGTTGTTTAAATCTCTAAAGCAAAGTAGTTTAGATTATTGTTATTGAAGAATATCAATAGGTTTCTTGCTACATGGTTAAAAATAAAAATGTTTCAGATTGTTTAACGTTCGTTCGATTTCTATTTTTGTGTTCTCACGATAACTGTATCACCAGGTCAGCCTGGCGGTAAAGATTTATGATACGGTCGAGGATCGGCCCTCGCATTAACGAGTTGGGAAAGCAAACTGACCTAGTTTTGGTAAGATGGTTTGTTTTCTTTTGATCGTGGTTAAACTTTTGAGAACTGACTTCGAATCCACTTGTTAAATTGGACCATGACGTTGGTCATAAATTTGAGAAACCAAGTGGCTTCGAAGAAAGGACTTTATTTTAAGTAGATTTTTAAGGAGAAGGAGGAGCTTTCTTTTGAAGGGAATGTCAAAGTCCAATCAAAGGACAATGATTCTTGTAACACCCAGTAAGAAAAAAGGGAAATTCCTTCTTCCCTTATGTATGGAGGAAAGCTTTCGTAGGGACGACCTTATGTAATGAAAATGTTTTTGATAGGTCATTCAGAATATTGTACGGCGGAGTCCTTGAAATTTTAAGGTGTAACTTAGATTTCTCCTTCGAAGAAAGGACTTTATTTTAAGTAGATTTTTAAGGAGAAGGAGGAGCTTTCTTTTGAAGGGAATGTCAAAGTCCAATCAAAGGACAATGATTCTTGTAACACCCAGTAAGAAAAAAGGGAAATTCCTTCTTCCCTTATGTATGGAGGAAAGCTTTCGTAGGGACGACCTTATGTAATGAAAATGTTTTTGATAGGTCATTCAGAATATTGTACGGCGGAGTCCTTGAAATTTTAAGGTGTAACTTAGATTTCTAAGTTAGTTGTAGTTTCGTCCCCAAAAGTTAAAGTGGCTTGTAAACAAAATAAATTTGCAAATGTGGCATGAATGAAAAATTTCTAAGTTGAGTTAAAACTGTTTCACGTCGTTCCTAAATTTGAATTGCCTTTGTTTTGTGCGAACTTAGTTGGAAGAGCTTAATTAATGTTAGCCGGCAGAAAAAGAACGTTGTGAAATTTCGTTTAATTTAATTTTGCTCACATTAAATATTAAACTTGTAAGTTTGCGACAGATTAGGTTTCCTCAGAAGCGTAAATATCTTGTGGTGACTTTGTTTCCCGTGGAAACCCGGGAAGTTAGTGCATGACCATTCAGTCATTGTGAGAATTAATCTACACTGTAATTTATTTGACGGACTTTTTTCCTGGAAAATTCTGCGGAACTCGCGCAGAACTGTTGAAAGTAAATTTCCGAAATTTTGTAAGTAAACTACTTCTGTAAACTTCTTAGGTTATGGAATTTGAATTTTGTGCTATTTCTAGAGTTACACAAATAAAAAACACCTCTGTATAAATGCTTTTTGAGACTTAAATACTTGCAAACATTTTCTTTAAATTAAAAATTCGATTTTTTTTAAACAAACTTTATAATCGCACACCCGTATATTTCTTTTCAATTATGTCCTATTTTGAGTGAAATTAAATAAACTTTATAAGAGGGAGTGTGTTGTTTCTATGCTACCTTCCAATAGACCTCTCTTGTCAGCTGAGGGAAAATTAACATTCAAAGTCGAAATTTAAAGCGGGCTTCAAGGAAGCCAAGAAAACTACGCACATAAAATTGAAGGGCCATCTGGTGGATAGGCAGAGTCATCCTGAAAGAAACGAACCCGCGCGTGCGCAGTAAGTGCAATCGGAAAAGGGGTTGCACAACAATATATATATATATATATATATATCGTAAAGAAACGACGCTTGTATAGGAGATATTCCGCGCAAGACGAGAGAGAGAGAACGGAACAAATGAAAAAATGAGGTAACCACCTGGGAATCGAACCGGGATCTTCCGATTGCCGGTCAGACGCGATACCATTACACTATGGACCTCACTCTTCCAAATGCCGTAATTCTTCTACATACTCGCAGAAACCAATGCCCCAAGGGGCACCTCCCGCATGCCGTAACATTATATACCTTCAACTGCAAAGAACACGCAGTATAATAACGTAAAGAAACGACGCTTGTATAGGAGATATTCCGCGCAAGACGAGAGAGAGAGAACGGAACAAATGAAAAATGAGGTAACCACCTGGGAATCGAACCCGGGATCTTCCGATTGCCGGTCAGACGCGATACCATTACACTATGGACCTCACTCTTCCAAATGCCGTAATTCTTCTACATACTCGCAGAAACCAATGCCCTAAGGGGGCACCTCCCGCATGCCGTAACATTATATACCTTCAACTGCAAAGAACACGCAGTATAAATAACGTAAAGAAACGACGCTTGTATAGGAGATATTCCGCGCAAGACGAGAGAGAGAACGGAACAAATGAAAAAATGAGGTAACCATCTGGGAATCGAACCCGGGATCTTCCGATTGCCGGTCAGACGCGATACCATTACACTATGGACCTCACTCTTCCAAATGCCGTAATTCTTCTACATACTCGCAGAAACCAATGCCCCAAGGGGCACCTCCCGCATGCCGTAACATTATATACCTTCAACTGCAAAGAACACGCAGTATAAATAACGTAAAGAAACGACGCTTGTATAGGAGATATTCCGCGCAAGACGAGAGAGAGAGAACGGAACAATGAAAAAATGAGGTAACCACCTGGGAATCGAACCCGGGATCTTCCGATTGCCGGTCAGACGCGATACCATTACACTATGGACCTCACTTTCCAAATGCCGTAATTCTTCTACATACTCGCAGAAACCAATGCCCCAAGGGGGCACCTCCCGCATGCCGTAACATTATATACGGCATTTGGAAGAGTGAGGTCCATAGTGTAATGGTATCGCGTCTGACCGGCAATCGGAAGATCCCGGGTTCGATTCCCAGGTGGTTACCTCATTTTTTCATTTGTTCCGTTCTCTCCTCTCGTCTTGCGCGGAATATCTCCTATACAAGCGTCGTTTCTTTACGTTATTTATACTGCGTGTTCTTTGCAGTTGAAGGTATATAATGTTACGGCATGCGGGAGGTGCCCCTTGGGGCATTGGTTTCTGCGAGTATGTAGAAGAATTACGGCATTTGGAAGAGTGAGGTCCATAGTGTAATGGTATCGCGTCTGACCGGCAATCGGAAGATCCCCGGTTCGATTCCCAGGTGGTTACCTCATTTTTTCATTTGTTCCGTTCTCTCTCTCTCGTCTTGCGCGGAATATCTCCTATACAAGCGTCGTTTCTTTACGTTATTTATACTGCGTGTTCTTTGCAGTTGAAGGTATATATATATATATTATATATATTTATACACACACACCTTTGGTAACCTTTGGTTAGCTTCCGCCCGAATTCTTCATTCTGACGAAGGTCAAGCTTTTCACTCCACCTTAGACCTACAGTTTAACGTGAAATCCGAACCACGCCCCACCAACAGCCCAGGGTCTTAACCACTAGGCCACGCAGGGTACCCCTTTATCTACCAACCACTTTCTTTTATTGTGTGGAAGGATGAACAGCTGGGTTTTGCTGCGCGCCGGCTGCCGTCACCAGGTCTCGAACCCGGGACCGATGGATTCATATTCAGCGACGATAACCACTACACCACCGAGCGCATAATTTATACAGTATATATAATATATATACACACACACACACGAGGGTAATAATTCAATAAGTATCCGCACTTTTTATTTTCACAATTTTATTTTCACATCTGATAGATTATAAACACATCACTTCTCAACATCGTCTCCCTGTTTCTCAATACACTTAGTCCAGCGATCTACAAGCTTCCAAATGCCATCACAAAAGAATGTTTTTGGCTCTGTGCGTAACCAGTCATGCACCGCCTCCTTCAGGTCATCTTCGCCTTGGAATCGCTGACCTCTCAAAGCGTCTTTTAGTGGTCCAAACAGGTAAAAATCCGAAGGTGCCAGGTCTGGACTGTAGGCTGGATGGTCGAGAACTTCAAATTGAAGTTCTTGAAGGCATTTTCTAGTCTGTGCAGCGGTATGAGGGCGCGCATTGTCGTGTAACAGAATAACAGCTTCTGACAATCTCCCTCTCCGTTTTGTGCGAATTGCTTGCTTTAACTCATTCCGAAGCATGTCAGAATACGATGCACTTGTTACTGTAGTTCCACGCTCTAGATAATGTTCAAGGATATGGCCTCGTGTATCCCAAAACAGTGTGAGCATAACTTTACCTGCTGACGGCTGCGCTTTGAACTTCCTTGCAACGGGAGGTGTTGGATGCTTCCACTGCATGCTCTGTCGTTTGCTTTCTGGTTCATAGTGATGAATCCAGGTTTCATCTCCAGTGATAATGCACTCCAAAAAGTTTTCACCTTCATTATGACCCCACGCCAAAAGACGAGAGCAGACGTCCATACGATTACGCTTGTGCTCTTCTGTGAACTGTTTGGGTACCCATCTTGCACAAACCTTGTGAAAGCCAAGAATGTCATGAACTATCGAATAGGCTGACCCTTGACTGATGTCTAATGAAGATGCAATTTATTTTATTGTTAATCTTCTGTCATCGAAAATCATGGCTCTGGCTTCTTCCTGCTTGTCACCTCTGGTTGATGTTGACGGTCGTCCTGAGCTCTGAGCATCTGTCACACATGTCCGACGTTCCTTGAAAATTTGAATCCACTCGTACACACTTCGCCGTGGTAACGCATTATTCCCATACTGAGCACATAAACCCGTGTGAATTTCAGCTCCTTTCACACCTTTTGCCCACAAAAAAATGAACTACGGATCTCTTTTCTTCCAGAGTACAAATTGAAAGCGGCGCAGCCATGCTCACTACTCGTACGATATGTGACAGCTACGAGTATTCTAAATAAGCCTATACTGTTGCTAGCCTAAATAAGCCTATAGATCTCAGTTTGGCTCGTAATTACGAGTATATATTATATATAGGCCCTACTATATTATCACTAAAATAAAAAGTGCGGATACTTATTGAATATTGAAGTACCCTCGTGTGTGTGTATATATATATATATATATATACACACACCTTGTGATGGATTCGAACGACGTTCAGGATCGACCTGCGGTCGACCCCTCTGCTACATTCCACCTCACCTTATTTGCGGGATTTGGTTTAGAAGGGAATTGGTTTCCGATCTTCTCCTGCTTTTGTAGCCAGCCACGCATGGCTGGTCAGGGACTTTGCGCAATTATATATGCACAATTATATAAATTATATAATTTTACTAAGAACCTGTGCAGCTGGTTCTTGAAATGCATTCATAGATATATATATACAATAAGATTATGCAATTTAAATAACTAAGTTGCTCGCATACCCATGTCCAAAATATTTAGGATAATGGGGTCTACATTTAACTGTCCAATCCGACTTCTACAGAATATATATCTTTCCGATTCACTATTAATAATAATAAAGTACTAAATTCAGTTAATAAATGTTTTAAGACTTCAGGTTTTGTAATCCTTTGCAACTTTTTTTTTTTAAATTTAAATTTTAAATTCACTGCAGATGTCCTTCGATCGCATAACTTTAAATTTTGAACACTAATTACTGCGCGGAAAGTAATAAAGAACTTTGCTTTCTTTTTCTTTTTCTTTTTTTTAATGCAAACATTAAATTTCAAAAAGTAATATCGTATATAAAATCCCTTTTTAACAATATTTCATCGTAAAATACCTGTAATTGAGAACATTTGAATTATATAAATTTACAGTACAATATAGTAAAAAAGATTCATATAATAAGCCTGTACAATATTATTGTTTGAAATAAGTTCATCGCTTTGATTCATTGTTCGCACTTGTGGTTGGAGTGTGTAGATTTTTAGTTCAATGAGAAATATACAGGGTGTTTCAGGAGGAAAGGTCAATACTTCGGGAGGTGATAGTATCGGTCATTGTGAGAAAAAAAGTTCATATGAACATGTGTCTAATTCAGAATGGTTACGGAGATAGAGCTGTTTGAATCTGATGCGCGCGCAGCTCTTCCTCCCCCCGCGGTTGTCCCATTCAATGGCCACCAAGGTCTCCAGACCTCTCTCCGTTAGATTATTGTTTGTACGGGTGGATGAAAAGTCAAGTTTACAAAAGAAAAGTGGATACACGAGACGAATTGCTCGCGCGCATTTTGGATGCTGCTGTCCGTATAAAGGAACGTCAAGATCAACTCAGACGAACAACACGCGATCTTCGCACACGAGTCGCAAAGTGCATTGAGGTTGACGGTGGGATTTTCGAAAACGTATTGTAAACTGTAACAAATTTGTCATTTCTGTATCTGATACCATTCAAAATGCCACTGTTTAAACATTAAATGTTAGAAACAGTAATTGGTTTCTCTTTCTTGATTACCATTAACAATGCTTTTGTATTTGTAGATTCAAACAGCTCTATCTCCGTAGCCATTCAGAATTAGACACATGTTCATATGAACTTTTTTTCTCACAATGAATGATACTATCACCTCCCGAAGTATTGACCTTTCCTCCTGAAACACCCTGTATGTGGCAAGGTCGACAGAAACAAGGCTGCTTTTGAGATACAGTCATCACTTTTAATCCAATATTATATATATATATATATATATATATATATATATATATATATATATATATTATATAATATATATATATATAAAGAGAGCGAAAACACTACTGCTTCAGAGATACTGTACATTTATTCGTTTTCATCTCGAATATATATTAAAAAAAGATACAGGAACGTTACTGTTTTAGAGATAGTTATTCATTTTGATCTACAGGGTGTTCGAAAAGTCCCGTCCCCCTACAAAATGTACATATTGTAATACCAATTTTATTTTTGTGTGATGAATTGAATTTATATGTAATTCATTGCCATTTTTTTTTTTTTTCCATGTAATAGAGTTGTGTGAACAATGGCAGACCAGTCCACTTACACTCTGGAGAAAAGGATAGTGATGAGTACATGGGCTCATGAAAGGTCACATACTGCCAAAACGATGCATGATATCCAGAATGATTTCAACATAAGATTCAATAAAATGTACTACCAAACAAGATGGTATTACGCTGGGAGAAAAAGCTGTTTGAAACTGACTCCATCAAGGACAGACCACGGTCAGGAAGACCAACAACTCGAGCAGAACAATGTAAAGGTGTGATTGCATCGGTGACTCGTTCACCGAAAAATCACTTCGAAAACGATCACAAGAACTTGCAGTCCCAATGTCCACAATGAGAGATCACATGACAAAAGATCTCGGCCTGAAACCATATCGCCCGTCATTTGTTAATGAATTAAGTGATACAGCGCATAATCCTTTGTTACGAAAATGACGGTGCGCACAGATATTCTTGATTAGTAACTGTAATTAGTAATTGTATTTATTGTAATTAAAGTAATTGTTGCTAGTGATTTCTTTCTTAAATTACACCTACCACATATAAATACAATTAATCACACAAAAATAAAATTGGTATTACAATATGTGCATTTTGTAAGGGTGAGGGACTTTTCGAACACCCTGTAAAATACTGTAATTATTAAGAAAAGAAATGGAGACATGGCTGCTTTTGAGATGCAGTTAATAGTTTTCTGTCGATATTTGCACTTGAAAAAAGTAAGACCGAGAGTGCATTTGATGTAGAGTAGTATATCGACTTAATCCAAGAATAGCACTGCAATTTTTTTTCAGGCATGAACGAGGGGCCAAGGCCGAATACTCGCAAAAACGACGCCCCCCACCCCAATGAGGAAAAAGAGAGCAAAAATCAAGGTCCAAGTTTTTTGAGATGCCTGGACACTGCTTTTAAAGGATTTGAGGTCATAGACAGGGGAAAAGATGGATTGACGAAGATTGTAACAGACTTGACCGGTTCAGTAGATGTAAGATTGAAAATACCGAATAACCCTTGTGTAGTTAAGGAGTTCAAAAGAACAGTGTCAGTTATAAAAGGGATAGTAAAGAAAGAGTGAGGCATCATTGCGGAGAAGAGAGAGGGATTGAAGACAGTAAGTAAGAGGCGGTGAAATGATGAGACGAAAAGCTTTTGATTTCATCAAGTAGAACTGTGTGGGTTGAGCCACCCCACCCATAAAAAGCGTACTCCATACAGGAGCGGACAACACCCCTGTACAGACACAGGAACTGGGTAGGGATGAAGAAACTGTGGAGCCGGTACAACTCGCCTAACCTCATAGAAGCTGCTTTAGAAAAAGAGAGTATACGTGCTCTTTCCAGGAAAAATCACGAGAAAAGGAAACGACAAGAATATTAATAGAAAAGAAGGATTAAGGTGTATATTGTTGAAGTTAAGGGATAGTCGTGTGGAAGATTATAACGATTAAACAGATGAAAAAACTGGGTTTTTGAAGCATTGAAACACACAAGGTTTTTTTTGCCCCAACTAGAGATAGTAGAAAGATCAGAGGTCAGGTACATCATTGCCTTCTCACGCGAATCATGGAGTAACTGTTGATAGGGACGCTTTGTGAAGCGGACGGAGAAGTGAAGAGTGGAATCATCGGCATAGGAGTGGATAGAACAGGAAGTATTGATGTACGACTCCAAAATTTAGCCGATGCCGATACCGATTCTTTGCCTAGATTTAAAAAGTCAATTCTCTTCATAAATTTTACTAATGCAATGTTAAAACTTTAAATTTTCATATTTTTACATTTCAAATTTGTTTAAATGCTTTTCCTTAGTTCACTCCACAATATACAGTACCAGAAGCTGTTACCCATATACCTTAGCTAAAGTGATAGTAAACAGTTTTATTGCTCAGTAAAATGAAAAAATAATATTATTTTAATTTCATAAATTGAATACCAATATTTAAAGTAATTGTGTTTCCTTATGTTGAAGGTATTTTCTTTCTTCTACAATGTAAACAACAGCAAAATTTTCCATTAAAATACTTAAATTAAAGTCAACATAATAAGATGGTTTTAAATATATATAAAGTACAACTTAATAGAGAATTATTATTAACATAAGAGTAGGAGATTACAATAGTTTATAATATTTCGAGCTTAGCTGGTCAGAGAAAATGTAAATTTATGGGCAACTTAACTTATGAAGTTTTGCTTTTTTCATGAATGTAAAATATATTTGTATAATTACACTCTGAAATGAATATAAATGATAATAAACAGTGTTTTTTGTATGTTCAATTTTCTATAAATATAGATTTTGTTCCGTAATGAAAATTTAATATGTTCAAAGAATCGGTAAGAGCATCGGCTAAATTTGGTCCATGACGATTAATCGGTACACCAGTAACAGGAAATAGGACTTAATAGATCATTGATAAATAAAACTAAATGAGTGGGTGACAGGACAGAACCCTGAGGAACACCACTGTTAATAGCTTTTGAAGAAGAATAGTGGTCATCTACAACCGCAGCTACAGTATAGATCGGCCAGAAAGTAAATCAGAGATGAAGGCACACATCGAAGGATAGAAACCGAAGGAGGGTAGTTTGGAAATTAAGGATTTGTGCCAGATCTATCAAAAGCTTTTTATATGTTTAACGCAACAGCAAATATTTCACCGAAATCCCGAAAGGAGGATGACCAAAAGTCAGAAAGATATGCAAGATCGACAGTAGATCGTCACTTGCGGAAGCCATTAAGGATGGCTTAAAAAAAATTTAGAAAGGCAAAAAATCAAAGCAGTTGAACGATAGTTGGAGGGTTGAGAGCGGTCACCCTTCTTTGGGACATGCTGAATGAACTTCCAACAGGAAGGAAAAGTACCAGATGAAAGGAAAGGATGAAGGAAAAGTACCAGTTGAAAGACAAAGACGAAAGAGTTTGCCTAGGCAGAGTGTCAGCACAAAAGCACAGTTCTTGAGAACAACAGGAGGGATACCATCAGGACCGTAAGCCTTCCTAGAGTTGGGCGCAGATAGGGCAGAAAAAACATCTTTCGAAGAAATTCTAATTTCAGACATAATAAAGTCAGAGGAAGGAGGAGATGGAGGAACAGCTCCGGAATCGCCCACGATTGAGTTTGAGGCGACAGTTTGAGCGATGAGTTCAGCTTTATCAGGAGAAGAGACGGCAACTGAGTCATCGGAATGGAAAAGAGGAGGGAAAGAAGAAGTAGCAAAGTTGTTGAAGAGGTTCTTGGCTAGGTGCCAGAAAGTGCTAAAAGAATTAGAATTGGATGGGTTTTTACATTTTTGTCTGATGAAGGAATTTTTGGTGAATCGAAGAACAGATTTTGCACGATTCCGGGCAGAATATAAGCTGAGTGAGAGTCAAGAGTTGGATGGCGACGGTACTTTCTGAAAGCCTCCTCTCTGTTGCGGATATCATTAGAACAAAGTTAAACCAAGGTTTTTTTTTTTTTTGCACTAGGAGTGTCGTGTAATTGTTTTTAAATAGGAAGTTTAATAATGTTTTCGGAGTGTAGTAATGTAGTAAAGTGATTTAATAGTATGAAATTAAGAAATGTAAAACATAATTATTTGAAATATAAAAGAGTAGTTGGTAACATGGAGAGAAATGGAGTTGGAGGCATACTAAGAAGCTAGTCTCGGGCGCTGTTTGTTGTGAAAAACAGTGTTTTGTTTGGTTAAGATATAATTGTGATTTAAAGTTAACTAGAAGTTCTCTCCACAATTCAGTGTTAAATTATGAATTTACACTCGTTTTCTTCCGTCATGTTTATTG
Source organism: Bathynomus jamesi (assembly GCA_023014485.1). Lineage (NCBI taxonomy): Eukaryota > Metazoa > Arthropoda > Malacostraca > Isopoda > Cirolanidae > Bathynomus > Bathynomus jamesi. The sequence continues at coordinate 865,385 of JAJOZX010001363.1, read as the reverse complement.
TCTTAATTAAAATAAACCAGTAAATAGTGAAAATCTTCATTATGTCCCACTCCCTCTCTCTGTTCAAAGAAAATGTCGGCTGCAGGCTCCATGTCTCAGTCGAGAACCGACCGCGCTACCCGACTACCCATATATAGACAATAGAAAATGAGTGTAAAGCAGTAAAAAGAGTCCAGAAAACGTAACGTTAATGAAATTAAATAATAAGCAAATACATTTCATAACAGTAGTCGGAAAAGAATATGATGTCTACGCCTCTATGCCTGTGGGAATCACCTCCCTGGCCATGAAATCAGTAATCATTCCATAGGAAATCAGAGAAGTACTGCCTTAGGGTCTCACAATCAGCGGCGCCAAAGTGCCGAAGGCGTCTTCTCTTGGGAGGACCCAAAGGCCACACTGGAACGATAGGACATGAAACAGATAGAAGATTGTGGTCAGAGCTCAACGGAGAAAAAAGTTTGACAGAGTAAGACGAAGGATGAGCGGTGAGAAATACAGTAAATCCAGAATGTTGGGACTATCTCCAGGGCGATCTGGGATATAAGTATTGTGCTATACACTCTACTCTAGGTCATTCAGGATAGTAAAACTGTAAACTAATTCAGCAGGGATGTCAGTGAAATGAGAAGAAAGCCAAAGGTGGTGGTGAAATTGAAATTTCTTAAAATGGAGATTTCAGCAAAAAGAAAGTGGGGTAGAATGTATTCCACTTTGGAAGTGAGGTAATCAAAGAGTTTTGGATATTCAGTAGAATTAAGAGAAAGGTAGACAGCGCAGATGCATTTATTTTGAGATTGGCATGTAAGCCGTAGCCAGAGGGAGTAGAATTCAGAGGATTCAAGTTCGGGAATATGAAAACAAGTTAGGTCGTTGCCTACATATACAAAACATCCACCTTTGGAATGAAATTGAGTATAGAGAAAGTAGGAGAGTACAGAAAAGGGGTTGTTATCAGTCGTCTCAGACACCTGAGTTTCAGTGAGGAAGAGAAGGTGAGGTTTAGAGGAGGAGAGATGGTGTTTAACAGATTGAAAATTTTACGAAAAGCCACGAATGTTGCACAAGTTTATGAAAAGTGAATCAGGCAGAGACACAGACCATCTCAAATGGGCAGTAGCAGAGCCAGCCCCGCTGCCCAGGGCTGCGTTCCCTGTATCGGCAGTGGTGGAGCCAGAAGTGGGGACATTTATGGTCCCCTTCCCAGGGAGCTCCGAGGGTCTTGAGGTTGATGCCATTTTCTTGTCTTGTTTTAATTTTGAAAAGATTGTATAGTATGTAAAATGCATGTAGGTGTGTTTGAGAGCATGCTGGACTGCTCATTGCTCACAGGGTAGATGGCACACGGAAAAAGATCAGCTAAGGAGGAGAGTGACAGGAGAAACAGGAATTGCAGTACTCCCTGTCTTCTGCTAACGTCCTCCCCCGAGTACTTCCCTGGTCGATTGGTGTCTACACTCTCCTGAAATGAAACAAATATGGTTCACATTCATACGAAATTTAATTAAAACTAAAAGCAAAGCTGAATATATTTGACATTTTCGAGGATGAGTTTGGCGCAAAAGGTTTAAAAAAATAAAATTCGTCAGAATGAGTTGAATAACTCCTAAATGTTCTCATACGAGCATTTCGCTTTAAATTAATAATTTTTTTTTATTATTATTCATCTCATCTGTTCCTACTGTCGGAATAAACGATCATGCCAAACAAGTGTTTCACATGTACCTTCATGTAAACCTTTTGCTACACCTACTGTACAGTCAACATTCCCACTTATTTCCTACAAGAGCTTTATCCTGCAGACGACTTGTTTTGCTTCATTCTATTTTCAATTCCAGTGTACTTGTACCACTTTTGTTAATCAAACACTGAAAAATATTTAAGTTCTTTCACAACTCATAATTTTCTCCGTCACTATATTCTTACATTTTCACGCTCTTTCTCTCTCAATGATAAGAACCTTACTTCTATTTACATTCACTTCAAATAATCTCCCTTCATATGTTAACAAATCTTGTCACTGCTCTCTTGTAATTCACACTTTGGTTTACTAAGAAATATCGCATCATCAGTATACATCATATGCGCTTTCATCTCGCGCATTACCCCATCCATATATTCACTAAATATCTATGGCGACATTACACAGACCTGCCGTACTCCAACATTAATAGTGAACTAGTCACTCAACGCTCCCTTAACTTTTACACAAGTTTAACTACCCCACATCAAAACTTCTTGCTGCATGGAACAGTTTACCTCTGACACCATACATTCCAAACACTCGACACTTTATTATACACACCTTCTCCAAATCTCTAAGTGTCATATACACCATTTTTCTTATCATTTACTTTTTCATTCACCTGTCTCACTGCAAACATAGTGAATATATGGACAATGTAAATTTCGAGCAAAATGTAAATTCCATTATCCCTCCATCTTACGGAAGGCATACCGAGCTTGAAAATATGACAAAAGATGATTCTTATATCTCTCATTAATGAGCTCGTCATCTGATACTTCACGAAATAATAGTGCAAAGAAATCAACAGTCATGAAAAAAATAGACTTTTGAAACTTTCAAACTACTGCTTCAAAGTTATTCAGCATATACAAAAAGAGAGTCCAGTTGAAGTTTCTCCCTCCAACATTGCCACCCAAGGAAGTGATGTTCATGGATGATCAACGAGCAGCGAAACATATTTAATTCTCAGAAAATCAAATCAGTCAAAATGCACAGGGATAACTAAAAATGTTTCTTGCAATCATTCAAGAACTTAGGACTAATCTTCCTTCGAACAGTCTCGTATCTCTAAGCTTCTAAGGGATCATGCAAGAAACAAAAGCGGACTTCATGTATATGCTTACCTGAAACACATCTTAAAGGTTACCAATCTCTTTGTACTAGGGACACTCAATATATTTTGCCCCACCCTTTTTTCTTAGCTAAATAATAGGCCATGGGGCTGAAATGTCTTTTGGGCAGTAAGTTTGAACTTTCTGCGCTTCACACAACCGGATTTTTCCAGTTTGAACCTCCCCTCCTCGTATAAAACCACTTTTAAACGCCCTTGTATAAAACCGATGGTTAACGCAGTTTCGAAAATGGCGTCTGATAGTGATGTGCGTCGTAAACAGAGAGCTGTTATCGAGTTCTTAACCGCAGAGAAGGAAACAGTTGGAAATATTCACAAACGTCTACAAAACGTTTACGGAGGTACCGTTGTTGATCGAAGCACAGTTGAATGCTGGTGTAAACGTGTGAGATCATCGGAGAGAGGGAGAGCCAGCCTCGATGATGAGCCACGCAGCGGTCACCCGGTATCGGCTGTCACATCTCACACTGTGCAACGTGCTAACAGCATCATTCGATTAAATCAGCGCGTCACATACAAGGAGCTATCAATGGAGCTACGAATTAGTGAAGGAAGTGTGAATACGATAATTCAGCAACTGGGATACTCAAAGGTGTGTTCACGGTTTGTTCCTCGCGAACTGACTGAAGATCACAAAGCTCAAAGAAAAGAAATTGCTTCTGAGTCATTGGTTCGGTATGAAACAGAAGGGGATAATTTCCTTTCACGAACTGTGACTGGGGATGAGACTTGGGTACACCACTTTGAACTTCAAACAAAACACCAATCCATGGAGTGGCATCACGCATACTCCCCACGCAAGAAAAAGTTCAAAATGGCTCCATCTGCACGAAAGGTTATGGCCACCATCTTTGGGGACATGAAAGGGGTGATTCTGGTGGACATTATGAAGAAAGGACAAACAATCAACTCAAAGGCTTATATTGCTACCCTACAGAGACTGCAGAGACGTATAAAGCGAGTTCGACCGCAGAGAAAAATGGAAGACGTCCTTCTTTTGCACGATAACGCAAGACCACACAACAGTTTCCAAACAAGAGAGGCCATCACAAAAATGCACTTCACTGTGCTACCACCACCCCCATACATCCCGGATCTGGCACCTTCAAACTTCCATTTGTTTGGGCCAATGAAGGATGCTATTCGTGGAAGAAAGTTTCAGAGTGACGATGAAGTTGTTGAGGAGGTTAAGAGGTGGCTCGAGCGGAACCCAGCGGACTTTTACCAGCAAGAAATAAAGTCCCTTGTTTCGAGGTGGAGGAAAGCCGTAGAAAAGGAAGTAAACTATGTGGAAAAATAAAAACTTGTAGAAAAGGTATGTAACTACTTGTGTACAAAATTTTTGGAACTTACAAGGAAACTTGGAAAGAAAAAAAAATGGTGGGACAAAATATATTGAGTGGCCTTCGTAAAAGCTGTGAAAAACTGTATTTACGCAAAGGAGAATTAGGCATGAAAAACGCATTGTACGCATTGTATAAATACTAAGAAAATTATATGTACAATTTCTGGGTACAAAATGTGGGAAATTAAAAATAGCAATAGTATATACAGACTTCCAAACAGTGACCTCATATGAAAATAAAAACCCACTCTAATAGACAGAGTTTATTTCCACGCCAGTGGGCGTCGAAACTGTCGTGGAAATAAACTCTGTCTATTAGAATGGGTTTTTATTTTCGTATTTTGACCTTCACGTAGAAAAAAGTGAAGTTTTTTGCAGTGACCTCATAAGTGAAGTCAGAAGCTTATGAAATTCTTAACTCCTAACATAATAGGTCCAGAAGATTTCAATTTCCAATATATGAAAATCTTCAAGGATTGGAAAAAATGTATACTCGTATATAAAGAAAAACAAGAGTCGCACGAAAAGAAACCAAAATCAAGTAAGATTGTTGTTGAAGGGTGTTCACTTTTCATCCTTATACTGCGAACAAAAAAAATACTTTAATTTTGTTATTATGGTGAAATTACAGATTCTTATACCGAGCTTGTTTAAGCCTAACAGCATACGTGGAAGAATTTTATTGTCATGGGGTCACTGAGGTACCTAAGGCCAGCCTATCTCAGACAGCATTGGGCCTTGAGAACTTCCAGGATGTTAACCAAGGCCTTTTTCTCCCTTTGGGCCCAACTTTTTATATCACTCGTCTGACGATTACCACCCAAATTAAAATATCATAAAATAACTAGGACACTTCTTTTTGTAATCTTATAGTTTAACGTGCAAATTAGATAGGTGTACTTCTAAGTTGTGTTTAAAAGTCAAAAATTAATTTTGCTTTCATTTTCACTGTACAGGTCGTTTTAAACATGACAAGTTAGGTTGGTTCAGTTAAGTTAGGTTAGGTTAGGTTGCGGAATTCATGTGACGTAATAAATATAAACAGAAACGATTTAATCATTTGATAATTTGTGTTACTCGATAATATGTGGTCTAAATAAAATCAGTCTTATTGTTTTCTATTTCAATAATTTGCGACGCTAAACTACAAGATTACCCTTCATTTTTTATCATTTCAGTTTTCGTAACTGACTTAAATAAAGTGATTTTTATATAAAATTATTTCATACCCCAATTGTGATTTGGGTGGGTCGAGTAAGGACAGTGGAAAATTGTCGGTTGCATTGTGTTAATGTTGGGAAACTCGACGCCGTCATCACACGGAAATAATCTGTAGTGTAGCCGTATCGTTCTTATAAGTTGTGGTGAATTTCTTAGATGTTTACTTAGGTAGAACTCTGTCGTTGAAACTCAAGGATTACCCTGGAAGCTAATTGACTAAATTAATAAATTTCGGCGTTTGCATTGGCACATTCTTCCTTGCTTTCCAAATACTACCCTCGCTTTCTGGCGCGCTGGACGTGTTATGCTCGTAGTTTCTCGAGGAGCGTGGCTTTCCAGTCGTCATGGCGCCTCCAGCAAGAATGTCTTTAATTCTTTGTTTCCCACGATCCTGGAACTTGGAAAAATTTTAAATGCATCATATAAAAAGTTTTCAATAATCCTAACTTTTTTATATTACTAAATTACCCAAGTAAATCCAGTTTTACAATACTAAATTTGTAATAATTATTTCCAAACAACTATTTTTAACGGCAGGAAATTTACAAGCGCGCGACTGGGGAAAATTATAGGCGCGGTCTGGCATTATCGTTTTCCAAAAGCTCTATTGGTGAAAAAGTTTTACATAATCCAATATGATAATAAAACATGCGCCAAGCTCAAGTTTTCGATGTCATATGTGATAAAAGTTACGTAGCCTACCTGGTTTTCACCTGATGGCCTACTTGGATTTTAGGTAATTTGTTTAGAAATTTTTACTTATGTTTAAATATTACGTTTTATAATTGTTCATGTGTTTTTCAATCCCAACACTGTTGTTCTTTACAGGTAAATAAATGTTAACGTAAAACAAACCAAAAATTTTTAAGAAAACAGCTATTTATACCTACCAGTTACAACTAATAGCATTCCAAATTGATAATAAAAACATTCTCCGACAATAATACTAGTGATGTACCGATTCCAAAATTTAGCCGATACCGGTGCCGATGCCAATTTTTTGTCTATATTTAAAAAATCAATTCCCTTCATAAATTTCACTCATCTAATGTGAAATCTTTTAATTTTCATATTTTTACATTTCAAATTTATTTAAATGCCTTTCCTTGGCTCACTCCACAATAAACACTATCACAATTTGTTACTCATATACCATAGCTAGTGATGTTAAATAGTTTTAATACTCAGTAAAATGATAAAATAATTCTATTTTAGCTTCATAAATTGAATACCAATATTTAAAGTAATTGTTTTTCCTTATGTTGAAGGTATTTTCTTTCTTCAACAATATAAACAACAACAAAATTTTTCATTAGAATTTCAAGTCCCTGGTGGCAAATTTGAATATAAAAAAAAGGTATATAAAATTTGGGTTTATGAAATTATTAAAATACTTAAAATAAAGTCAACATAATAAGATGGTTTAATATATAAATTATAAAGTTCAACTTAATATAGAATTATTAATATAGAGTAGGGGATTACAATGGTTTATAATATTTAGAGATTAACTAGTTAGAGAAGATGTAAATTTATGGCAACTTAACTTATTGAGCGTTTCCTTTTTCGTGAATATAAAATATTTGTATATAATTAAATTTTTAATGAGTATAAATTATCATAACTAGTGTTTTTGTCTGTTCAATTTTCTATAAATATAGATTTTGTTTTGTAATGAAAATTTTAAAATTTCAAGGAATCGGTAAGAGAATCGGCTAAATTTGGCCGATGCCGATGCCCCCAGAATGGCCGATTCCGGTTAATCGGTACACTATTAAATAATACTGAACCATAACATTACAACTTAAATAACGACTAAATCGTATGACAAACCAAAAATTATAAAGTTAAATAAATTTAAACCTCTCGGCTTAAAATCTAAATTCTAAATGTGAAAGGGCATTTCGCCAAACATATGAAGCCCTTATTAATAATGAATCGTCTCACCAACGCTGCATCGACATAAAAAAAATTTGAGGTGCTTAGACAATAGCAATTGAATATCTGAAACGTCCATTTCGAAATTTAAAATATTAAGAAGGTGTTCATATGTTTAGCAAAATGTATAAAGAGTGTATATATATATATATATATATATACACACACACACACACACACACATATATATATATATATATATATATATATATATATATAAAATTTATACATATATATATATATATATACACACACACACACACATAATATATATATATATATATAAAACTTATATATATATATACACACACACACACCCACACATATATATATATATATATATATATATATATATATATAATTTTATATATACTGTGTCCCCATAAAAGGGGCCACCTTTTTACCCACACCAAAACCACAATTCCAATGAAAGAGAAATCATATTAAACTCATTATAATGCCCTTAAAATGAGAGGTAGTTTAGTTAACTCGAATGAATAGTCTTTTAATATAATCAACTTGAACAATAGTTGTTAAAAAAGAAATCTGACAATACAGAAGTAGAAAAACTGCTAAAGTCATGTCACTGACTCGGTCCCGGCACACCATTACACATTTACAAGAACAATTCATGATAGTCCAATTTCACTATTACAGTATTTGCGTTAAAACAAAAACAAAAATTTTAAAAGTTGTATTTATTTTATCAGTAAAGGTTATTCATTTTAATTTTCAATTCGATTAAAATAAAAAAGGTCCCGATTTCATCGCGCCAGAAGATTGGCCCACCAAATAGTCCGGATTTAAATCCAGTTATCTATTCCATGTGGGGACGTTTAGGTGACAAAGTTTAGAAAATGTTCAACATGTCAATGAACTTCGAGAGTGCATTTTAACAGCATGGAATGGGTTCGATCAAGGCACCATTTCAACAGCATTTGTCAGTGAAGCAGAAGGTTACGATTGGTCATTCATAATAATGGAGGACACATTGAACATTTGCTGCATTAATGTTTCATTCAATTTGATTTTGTTCACTGTAAACTTGTTTAATGTTCAGCTAAGTCTCTAATTACCCTCATTTGTCAACTTTATTTTTGAGCAACTACTGTTCAAGTTGAATTTGTAAAGAGACTACTCATTCTAATCACATAAACTAACCCTCATTTTAGAGACAATATAAAGGGTTTCGTATGATTTCTGTTTCATTTAGTTATCTTTAGAATTGTGATTTTATTGGTCCAGTGAAAAAATTGCCACCTTTTGGGGTCACCGAGTGTATATATATATAATATATATATATATATATATATATATATATATATATATACATACACTGCGCCCTCGATATATGCGTCTTCAGCATATGCGAATTCACTGTTATGCGAAGACCCTATTTCTACCAAGAATTCAGTATATGCGGAAAAAATTTGCATTTATGCGCCACCTAGTGTGAAATATTGCTGAGCCGCTGAGCGCACCGACGTGTTCCCGCCAAACAACAACAGTCTCGTATAAACAGTTATAGCGTGTTGGTGTGTGTGCGTTGTGCTCTAGACTGTGTTGTATTTTTCACTATTTTTGAGTGCTTTATCCAGTGCTTTTTCGTTGGTATCGTATGTCTTCTTAGGCTTACTATGTCCTTTAATATTTATACTGTACAGTATTGATGTAATGTAGCATTACTGTTATATTGTTGAATGTTTTTGGTATAAAAAAGTGGCATATTTATTGTTGGGGGTGCCGGGAGGGTAAAAAAACTGGTTGTGGAACGCATCCCTATTTTTTTAATTTAACTATAAGTTCGATATATGCGAATTTGCATTATGCGAGGTTTTAGCAGAACCTATCCCTCGCATATATCGAGGGCGCAGTGTATACATTTTAACTGCAAACAACACACAGTATAATTAATGTAAAGAACGACGCTTGTGTAGAAGAGCGTTCCGCACAAGATGAGGTGGGAGAACGAACAAATGAAAAATGAGGTACCTCGCTGGAATCGAACCCGGGATCATCCGATTGCCGGTCAGATATGCTATCCACTACACCAAGGACCTCGATCAATCAGAAGTCATAATTCTCCTACATACGAGCAGAAACCAATGCCCTGAGGGGGCACCTTCGCATGCCGTACAAATATACATTTTAACTGCAAACAACACACAGTATATTTGTACGGCATGCGAAGGTGCCCCCTCAGGGCATTGGTTTCTGTTCGTATGTAGGAGAATTACGACTTCTGATTGATCGAGGTCCTTGGTGTAGTGGATAACATATCTGACCGGCAATCGGATGATCCCGGGTTCGATTCCAGGGAGGTACCTCATTTTTCATTTGTTCGTTCTCCCTCCTCATCTTGTGCGGAACGCTCTTCTACACAAGCGTCGTTCTTTACATTAATTATAGTGTGTGTTGTTTGCAGTTAAAATGTATATTTGTACGGCATGCGAAGGTACCCCCTCAGGGCATTGGTTTCTGCTCGTATGTAGGAGAATAACGACTTCTGATTGATCGAGGTCCTTGGTGTAGTGGATAGCATATCTGACCGGCAATCGGATGATCCCGGGTTCGATTTCCGCGAGGTACCTCATTTTTCATTTGTTCGTTCTCCCTCCTCATCTTGTGCGGAGCGCTCTTCTACACAAGTGTCGTTCTTTACATTAATATATATATATATATATATATATATATATATATATATATATATATATATATAATATATATATATATATAGGGTGTATCCAAGTTTACAAGTTTACAAAAGAAAGGTGGATACACGAGACGAATTGCTCGCGCACATTTTGGATGCTCCTGCCCGCATAAAGGAACGTCAAGATCAACTCAGACGAACAACACGCAGTCTTCGCACACGAGTTGCAAAGTGCATTGAGGTTGACGGTGGGATTTTCGAAAACGTATTGTAAATTGTAACAAATTTGTCATTTCTGTATCTGATACCATTCAAAATGCCAATGTTTAAACATTAAATGTTAGAAACAGTAATTGGTTTCTCTTTCTTGATTACCATTAACAATGCTTTTGTATTTGTAGATTCAAACACTATCTCCATAACCATTCAGAATTAGACACATGTTCATATGAACTTTTATTATCACAATGACCGATACTATCACCTCCCGAAGTATTGACCTTTCCTCCTGAAACACCCTGTATATATACGAACAGCCTCCTGTGTGCAACTACTTCTACAATGTTCACTGCAAATTTGGTGGAAAATGCAAATTCTACCATCTGGACATTTGCAAGACCTACGCGACATATGGAACCTGCCAGTACGGGAGGAAATGCAACTACCATCATCTCCCGACAAGTTCAAAGGACAAAGGCCAAGTTTCAAATGACAATAGAAGGAATGTGAGAAACAAAAATATGTACCCAAACAGCAGACAAAACACAAATACCACACAAAATTTTTTCAACATCTCGGACACAATACGGCTGCTAAGTCTTATACAGAACATGCAGCTGACACAGTTGGGAACCCTCGAGCCGGACCGCTACATGGCAAGAAGCCACCAGAACTGGTAGGCGGAAACGGACCAACTCGGAGGACCACAAGGTACAAAACACGCGATATCAAAGACAACGAAATTAAAATGCACAAGGGGCAATGCAAAACAAAGAACATAAACATTGTCCTGGCAAATGTTCAAGGAATAAAACCGAATAATTCACTAAACAAAGTTTCGTACCTGAAAGGTTTTATGGACGAAACAAGGGCGGACATCGCATGCCTCACTGAAAGACATCTTAAAGACTGGCAAGGAAACTGCGATAACTGCGAACACTGTATCGATAAGAAAGAATTGCATATCGATGGATTCAACTTACTAAGAGCGGATAGAACAGCGAGACGTAAAGGTGGCTGTGCTATTTATATGTATGAGAGGCATATGACAGAGACGGTAATAAATAAATCCAACAGTTTCGTGGAAACCTTGCAGTGAAAATAGAGAAACTAAACGTGATACTGATAGTCATCTATAGACCTCCAAACTCTCCAAATGAAAAATTTTCGGATGCCAATGATGATATCAAAAACCTAATAAAGTCCGTAAACTCTCCATCCCCTAATATAATATTCTGCGGCGACTTTAATTTCCCATTTATAAAATACAAAAAGGTGGGTAGAAATATATTTATACAGCAAGATAAGGGGGGCACAAGAGAGGACCAGGAGCAAGAAAAAATGCTGATGGCTCTCACAAACGAGTTTATGCTAACACAGGAGATAACAGAAAATACCAGAAAAAATAACTGCCTAGATCTGGTATTCACGAATAACACGAACTTGATTGCCGATATAAAAATAACTCCAAGTATTATCTCAGACCACAATATAATCGAATTATCAACAAATATGACGATAACTTTAAAAAACAATACACATACGGAAGGAAGAAGTAAATTTGGGGCTTTTAACTTAAACTCCAAGACCGTAAATTGGGAAGGAATCACATGGCCCAAATAGAGTGGAGAACAGCTTTCGAGAACAAAACAACTGAGGAAATGCTAACAACCTTGAAAGAAAAGATGCTGAGAATTTTGGAAAAATATGCTCCGAAAGCACAGCCGAAAGGAAAGAGAAACTGGCTAAGAGGCAAAAGAGAAGAATATTCCGCAAAAGAAAGAGAGTAGCAACGAAGTTAGCTAACTGTGGAGACAATAATACTAGGAAAGTAATACAAGGAAAACTGGAGAGAATTGATTGGGAAATACAAACCCTGATAAAGGGCCATACAGAAAAGGAAGAGGAAAAGGCGGTAGAAGCAATAAAGGAAAATCCAAAATACTTCTACAGCTATGCGAAAAGGAAAACAAAAACGCGCGCTACAATCGGGCCCTTAAGGAAAGGAAATAATGAACTAACAGACGATCTAAAAGAAATATCTGAAACATTGAGAGCCCAATATGAATCGGTTTTCAGTACCCCAAAAAGTGACAAGCGATACCTAACATAGACGCATTCTTCGAAGAGAAATTGAAAGGAGAATGTATAACAGACTTTGATTTTACCCCAGAAGATGTAGCGAGAGCTATAGGACAAATGAAATCACATTCAGCTGCAGGTCCGGACAAATTGAACGCACTATTAATTCAAATCTGTAAAAATGAAATAGCTCCACCCTTATACTGGATATGGGGAAAATCCCTAGACACGGGGGAAATACCGAGCATCTTGAAAAGAGCAAACATTGTTCCTATATATAAAGGCGGGGATAGATCTCAAGCAAAGAACTATAGACCAGTGTCTTTGACGTCCCACCTCACCAAAATATTTGAGAGAATAGTCAGAGAGAAAATCTGACTTCTTGGAGACATTAGAAAGATTCACCGAAAATCAGCACGGATTCCGATCAGGAAGATCATGCCTATCACAACTTATAAAACATTATAACAATGTCCTAGATGCACTTGAAGGCAACGAAAACTATGATGTCATATACACGGATTTTGCTAAAGCTTTCGACAAATGCGATCATGGTATAATAGCACATAAAATGAAACATATGGAAATAACAGGCAAAGTGGGAAAATGGATCTACAACTTCCTCAGTAAACGACTACAGGTGGTCAAAAGTCAAGGGGTGTCATCATCAGAATCAGAAGTACGCAGTTCAGTACCACAAGGTACAGTGCTGGCCCCACTCCTGTTCATTATCATGCTAACAGACATAGACAGTGGAGTAAACAGCAACAGTATAATAACATCATTTGCAGACGATACAAAGATCAGCAGAAAAATCAGCGATGCAAACGAAGTAGAGGCCTTGCAGAGGGACTCGAACAAAATATACAAATGGTCAGAAGACAACAATATGATATTTAACACCGAGAAATTTCAGTTCTTGAGATATGGTAGAGATGAGGAACTTAAACAGACTGCATATTATGCTCCAGATAGAAAAGAAATTCAGAGAAGCACGAAAGAGGTTGACTTGGGGTAATAATGACCGATGATGCGAAATTCGAAACACAAAATCAGATAGCAATAAACAAAGCAAAAAGAGTCGCGGGACAGGTACTAAGAACGTTCAAAAGGAGGGACAAGAGAGTAATGATTCCCCTGCTGAGAACACTGATCATACCAAAGCTTGAATACTGCTCAGTTTTGACGTCCCGTATAAAAAGGAAGAAATTAACAAACTAGAAGAAACGCAGAGACATTTCACAGCCAAGATTGATGGCTGCAAAGAACTCAACTACTGGGAAAGACTACGTAAACTAAATCTGTGCTCCCTGTAAAGAAGAAGAGAGAGGTATACCATAATCTACATATGGAAAATGATCGAAAAACTGGTATCAAACCTCAAACTAAACCCAATTACCATCCAAACAACGCTGGAAAATAGGAAAGACAGAATGCTTAGTGTTCCCAAATTAAAGGCCCGACAAAGGACCTCTTCAACACTGAAGGAAAATATCTTGGTTGTCAGGGGGCTAAGAATTTTTAACCAGCTTCCAAAGGACCTCAGAAAAGTTACAGTGGTCAAAGTTGAAGTCTTCAAGAGAAGACTAGAATTCTGGCTCAGGACGGTACCTGATAAGCCGGGTGTACCTGGATATGTACGGTGGAGAGCGCAAGAGAGCAACTCGCTCCTCCACCAAGCCAGGACTAGAGGCGGGGCCACCAGCTTGACCTCCGTGTGAAGAGTGACCAACGCACGAAACAACATAAGGTTCATAAGGTAAGGTGTGTGTGTATATATATATATATACAGGGCGTCCCAAAAAAATGTATACACACTTTAAATACTTATAAAGGCAGTGTTTATTAAAATACATTTCATTTTCAAAATGTAATAGAATCTACAGACATTATTTAATTGTTTTGTCAACGCCTGTTTTCAAACTGACGTCCGTTCTGGTCCAGGCACTGCTGATAACGCGAAGCAATGGAATCGCAAACATCACGAAACATTTCGTTTGGTATTTGTGTGCATTCTCGTTCAATGGCTCTCAATTCAGCGACTGTTGCAGGTCTTATAGCGTAGACTTTGTCTTTTAAGTATCCCAATAAAAAAAAGTCTAGTGGTGTGAGGTCTGGTGAACGCGGAGGGTATTCTACGAAACCCCTTCGTCCAATCCACATCCACATCGTGCCAAGTACCACTCGCAATACTCCACTCTTCGGTCCGGATCATCTTCATTAATAGCATGGACTAATCTTGGAATGTAACTTTTCCATTGACAGCGCTTCAAAATGCGTTGGACAGACGATTCTGAAATTCCTACCTCACGACTCGCTTGCCGCACAGATTTTCTTGGACTTTGGTGATACGTTTCCAGTACTCTTTCTTGCTTTGTGGGCTTGTCGATGTCCGTGGTCTTCCGGAACGCTTCTTGTGGACATTCTGAACAGTTCCATCGACTTCAAACTTATCTCTAATTCGAGTGATGGTAAGTCGCGTTGGTGGATCTGTTTGAAACTCCCTCCTAAACTGTCTTTGCACTTCAACTGCGTTTTCACACTTCCAGTAGCATTTTAGAATGAATTTCCTTTGTTCAAAGCTTAGTCTGACTGCCATTATTAATTCTAATGGGTTTAACTTGGAAAGAAAGAAACATCAATTGAGCTATCAGCTGTTAAAGTGTGTATACATTTGTTTGGGACGCCCTGTATATATATCGGGTGGACGAAAAAACCTGAACACTTTTCTTTTTCCTACAAATTTCAAACTATTCAAGCTAATACACCCAAATTAGTACAAGGTGTAGCCAATAGGAAGGATATTATGTGCTGAAAACCTCATTTAATTATCTTTGGCCGTTTCTTAGTTATAAAATATTTAACTTGACGAAACAAACAGCGAGATTTTGTGAAGCTGACTACGCCCTTGGATGTGTCAGATATTCGCTACAAAACAAGCAGTTTGCGCATGCGTACCTAAGACAATGATAAATGGCTACATGGCGAGTTGGTAGGCCAGCAGTGTCAGATTTCTTTAAGAAGTGTTGGCTAATGGAATTTTTTCTTACTTTTTTCTCTTGTGGTGTTAATTAAAATTATATCGTAATGGTTTCAAGTAAAGAAGACTTAGTTGTTATAAAGGCGTGTTTTGCCGAGAAGGGCTGGAGTGCTGGAAAAATAATTAGGGAATTTCTGGGAAAAAATTAGAAAAGAAGTACAGTACAATACGTAATAAATAAAATTAGACACTCAGGGTCAACTGACAGAAAACGTGACAGCGGTCGTCCGAGTACTGCTCGGACTCGAGGAAACGAAAGGTACGTTGAAGAGCATGCGTTGTCGCAAGAAAATAATCCTGGTACTCATCTTTCGCAAAAAAAAATGGCGAATAATTTAAATATTTCGCGCAACAGTGTCCAAAACATAACGAAAAGTAAAGGAATCAGATCATTTAAAAGATTGAGTGCCCCCAGAATAACAAAAGAAGCCATGGGAAAACGGTTAGAAAGGTGTAATTCTTTGTACAGGAAATTTAATTTAGCAGACATTAAACGCATGTTTTTTCAAGATGAGTCCGACTTTACATTAACTGTGTGTGTGTGTGTGTGTGTGTGTGTGTGTGTGTGTGTGTTGTGATATTCTGTAAATTCTTTCTTCGCCTCTGGCAGAAGAATGTTTCGCTTCCAGCAGAAGAAAAACAAAGTGGTGAAATAAAACGCATGCACGGGAGCCCTTGAAAGATTTAGGCCTTCTATCATAATATATTCCTCAAGATAAACAGCAACAAAGATTCCCAAGAATTGTGTAACCGAAGAAACAGTGGAGTCAGCGAGGACTATAAATGCAGCGCACCAAGTTCATTTCTCCCTCATTTCGCTGTTTAACCTTCGTCACAGAAACTTGTCCTCTGCTCTGCTCTGCCTCGTTCGACCTCCCGCGATTCTCACCTCACTCGACTTCCGTCCATTCGATCCTTAATTTTATCTTCTCATTTAAAAAGGTCTTCATCACTGTTACAAACCTACAACCTCTTCAATCGTCGTGCAACCTTACAACCGACGCTCCGACGCTCACGTCTTCAATCGCCCCTGTAATCTCTTCATGAGCAACAAGACGTCGATATTGAAGCGCTTGCATCTCTCCTGTTTGCATAACCCTTTTATTACTTTACCTGATTTGTTCTATTTTCTTGCATATCTTTCTGACTCTTGGTCATCCTCCTTTCGAGATTTCGGTGAAACCTTTGCTATTGTGCTAGACATATCGAAACCTTTTGATAGAGTCTGGCACAAATTTTTAATTTCGAAATTGCCCTCCTTCGGTTTCTATCCTTCTATCTGTGCCTTCATCTCTAATTTCCTTTCTGGCCGATCTATAGCTGCGGTTGTGGATGGCCACTGTTCTTCTCCTGAAGCTATCAACAGTGGTGTTCCTCAGGGTTCTGTCCTGTCACCCACTCTTAAACTTCATATTGTTGTCTTCCGTCCACTTGTAGATTCTGTTCATGTCGGTTTGTGGAGATCCTATATCTTCTGGGTTTCTTATTTTTCTACTGATCTTGTCGATCCCTATATATATATATATATATATATAATATATATATATATATATATATATAAATTATATATATATATAGGGACCAACCGAAGTTCGGTTTCGGTTTCGGTTTCGGCCCGAAAGTAAACTTGACTGAACTGCCTTTCGGGTTCAGTGGAATCGGAACGACTCTTTTCTACTGCAGCAATGTCATCAACATCAAACGGACGAATTTGACCCAAGTAAAAGCTAAAGATGTCATCCTCCTTTCAAAAAACTTAAAATATTTGAACTTTGAATATTGAATGAATCGAAATGTCTTATTTTTCTTATTAATTTGCATTAATAAACATTAATATTTTTGGAATGTTTTTTGTTTTCTTTAATTATGTGCTACATTTTGTATGAAAAGGAATAATAAAGCGATTGAATTACATTATATATAAAGTATTAGTATTCCATTTTATATTACAATACTTTCATATAAAGTACTTTACTTTCGGTTTTGATTTCGGTTTCGGCCGAAAGTCGAGCCAACTTTCGGTTTCGGTTCCGAAAGTGCCGAAGTACTTTCGGTCGGTCCCTAATATATATAAATATATATATATATATATATATATATATATATATATATATATATATATATATATATATTAGGGTGATGCAAAATAACTTATCATTTAAAAAACTTGAAGACACCCTCTAATTTTATTTAATTTAGTGTAAAAACTGAACATGCAAAATTTCAGCACAATTGAAGACATTTTAGAGGTTGCTACCATCCATTGAACATTTTGTATATTGTTATTTTTCAGTTTGTATTTATTGTACATTTATTATTTTGCAGATTTCATCAAAAATGGTAGTCAGCAACATATAGCAGTCATAACAGACTCTGAACCTCTTTCCGTAAACCTTCTCATCCCTTTCATTGCTATAGACGCCGTGGCCGAACATTCTAGAATCATTTCTTTGCTGTGACGTCACTGTGGCGGCCGCGTCAGTGTAAGTGCGGCGTCACTGACTCAGTATCTTTGCTGCCTTCGCTGAGAGTGGTTGTATAGCAGTTGCTGAGTTGCACTCATGGAGCGGCATACGCGTCACAAAACAGTTGTTTGGCTCATAGGACATCCTATAGAGTCCTTCAAAGAAACCCAGCTTCCATCTAAAAGGGAAACATTAGCATTGTTTATGAACTACAAGATCAATAAAAAGCAACAGGTGAAAACAGCGGCTTTGTTGACTGCTAGAGATGTTATGGATGGTGGGAAAAGGCACGCATCCCAACAGTGTTGAAATGTCATGTCGTGGAGAGAGTAAAGAAACTTTTCAACGAGTGGGAGAAACTAAAGAAGAACAGAAATAATAAGAAGAAGCAATCACCTGCACTACTTCAAAAACAAGAGAGCTGGCAAAATGACTTGCAAGATCTGTTTGACATTGCACATGCAAGTGCTCTTGACATGATAAAGATAGATGAAGATCGTGAGTTTTTGATGCTGCAACGACAAAAAGGAAGAAAAGGCAAAATGTCTGGAGTGGATAAAGTTTTTTCACAAATGGAAGAGATTGCTAG
This sequence comes from Bathynomus jamesi, assembly GCA_023014485.1. Lineage (NCBI taxonomy): Eukaryota > Metazoa > Arthropoda > Malacostraca > Isopoda > Cirolanidae > Bathynomus > Bathynomus jamesi. The sequence continues at coordinate 846,954 of JAJOZX010001363.1, read as the reverse complement.
AGAAAAGGAAACATTGCTTGAAAAGAAAAGAAAGAGGGAAACAGCCGTTTTCGAAGCAGCAGTGCTCTCAAGTTCAAGTCCTTCAAGTTTGAATGAAGATAGTTCAAAATCAGAAGAAGAATTTGTTGCTGACCCTCAGCAGCCATCAACTTCGAGACAAAGTAGATCAAAGTCTAAGAGTGCAAAGCTTATGGATTCTTCAATGCTTGTATCTCTTGATGCTGCAAAAGTAAGTGATAGAGCTGCTTCGGAAATCTTGATCCCAACAATCAATGCTCTTGGGCAAAACCTGAAGAATACAGTGTTAGCTATTCATCGATACGGAGAGCAAGACAAAGAACCGCAAGACAATGGCAGAAAATTTGAAGCAGGATTTCGAAACAAATTGCCCTCTCCAAATACATTGGGACGGCAAACTACTGGAAGATATTACTGGTCATGAAAATGTTGATCGACTGCCAGTTCTAATTTCCGGCCAAGGAGTTGATCAGCTTCTTGGTATTCCCAAACTTGCCAGAGGAACTGGTCAAAACATTGCAGATGCTGTCCATCAGTTAGTATTGGAGTGGAATATATCTGACCAAGTGAAGGGCATGTGTTTGACACCACTGCCTCCAACACAGGTTCTAAGAGTGGTGCTTGTATGTTACTAGAGCAAAGATTGGATAAAGATATGCTGTGGCTGGCTTGCCGACATCATATTTTCGAAATAGTGTTAGAAGCTGCAGTTTCTGTCTCCTTGCCATCTTCTAGTGGCCCTGACATACAACTGTTTAAGAGATTCAAAGCAAAGTGGGTGGAAATTGACAAGAACAATTACCAAACAGCAACAGATGACCCTAACATTGCAGAGAAAATCTCAGATGCTGAAGAACTCATTCAATTTGCTCAAGTTCAGCTTGATGAACAGCAGCCTCGTGATGACTACAAGGAATTGCTCGAGCTAACGCTCATTTTCACCGGTAGTGCCCCCAAGTCAGGAATCAGCTTTAAAGCACCCGGAGCTTATCACAGAGCACGATGGATGGGCAAGCTAATTTACTGCATTAAAATTTGGATGTTTAAATCTCAGTTTAAACTAAATGAGAGAGAGGAAAAAGGACTGAGAGATGTTTGCTGCTTTTCAGCTGCGATATACATCAGATCGTGGTACCTGGCACCCATACACTCATGCGCCCCCGTTCAGATTTGCATTTTGTGCAAAGTCTGCAGCTCTACAAGCAAAAGGATGACAAAATTGCAAGTGCTGCACTCAATAAGTTTTTGAGACATTTGTGGTACCTCTCTGAGGAGCTTGTGGCGCTTGCATTTTTTGATTCAGCTGTTTCGCATGAGACAAAAAACAAAATGAAGCATGCTCTGCAGAAACCAGTTGACTCAAAACCGAGCAAACGAGCATCAATAAATCCTGAATCAGGGGCAGAAACAACTGCAGGATTTCGTTACTGCGAACACAAAAGATTCTTTGAAATCCTAGAGGTGCCTTGCACTTTTCTTGAAAAAGATGCTGAAGAATGGAATGATGATGAAAGTTATGCGAATGCAAGAGATATCGCATATGGACTCAAAGTGGTAAACGACATTGCGGAAAGAGGGTGTACGACTGATGGAGGAATACAACAAACTGATAACCAATGATGAAGAGCAGAAACAATACCTTCTTCAAATTGTTAAAAGTTACAGGTCGTCACTCTCAAACAAAAACAAGAAAACATTACTCTTGCTTCACAAAAAACGAAAATAAACATACATAAGTGGTTATGATATGCCTACTGGGGAAACTTCCACATAAAAAAAAGTTAACGCGCTATACGCTGTACCTCAGAGGGTGGTGCGGAAATCAGCGTGCCTATTATTTACTATTTATGAGCTCACTACGTACTATAGTCTAGAATGTCATCGTTTTTTTTCAAACTAGGTTAACTAGGTACATATCAAACCGGCTCCGGCGAAAATATCAACAAAACAATATTTTTGAGCACAAACTGATATACATTTATTTTTAAAGCTTGGTAGCAACCTCTAATTTTCTCTTTTTCAACCCCAAATTTCGCATACAATGCTTTCTTAGGAATATGAATAAAATAGGAGGGTGTCTCCCTGAAAATTGAAAAAAAAAAAATTTGACCCCTTTTTTGCATCACCCTAAAGCGCAACCATACAACGAAATAAAAAATTATATATATATATATATATATATATATATAATATATATATATATATAATCATTGATGCATTCCTAGTTTAAGTGGAAGTATGAAGCGTTGAGCATCTTTTTACACAGAGTCACCATTCCGCCCATACGCCCATTTAGGGTACGAGCAGCTCGCAGCAGCTTTACCAAGCAGTTGCAGGGTCAAAGTACTGACGAGGCTTTCGTACGTAGTTGATCACCATTGAAAGAAACAATGCTCTGTGTTAGTCTAGTCCAAAGAATGTCCGTATTCGTATTCAATTTATTGCAATTTTCGTTAGTTTTTATTGCAGACACCTTCAGTCGTTGTCCTCCCCCTCCGTGATTCTTCAGGAGCAAGATGCACCGCAAGTTTGTGTTTTCTCCCCATGGCAGCACAAATTTACCTGCATCAATCACAGTCACACTCGCAGTACCTTAGGTGTCCTAACGGGACAGATATTGAGAACCTTTAAACCAGTGGTGCACAAACGTTTTTGATGTGAGGGCCAAGCGAAGAAAATAACTAAATGTATTAGCCTACTTACTTTCCATCTAAGTCATAAATTGGGTCACTTTTATATTCTAACTTTTTCATTGAATTGAAAAGACGCGTGGGGCCACTGAAAAGACCCGTGGGGGACACAATTGGCCCGCGGGCCAGGGTTTGTGCATCACTGCTTTAAACGAAGGGATAGGAATGTAATGATTCCTCCACTGAAAACCCTGATCATACCCAAATTGGAATACTGCTCGGTCTTAACATCCCCATATAAAAAAGAAGACATTAGACAGCTGGAAGGGATCCAGAGAAGCTTCACAGCCAAGATCAATGGGTGCAAAGAACTAAATTACTGGGAAAGGTTACGCGAACTAGACCTATATTCACTGGAAAGGAGAAGAGAGAGATACACTTGGAAAATAATGGAGAAACTAGTCCTTAATCTTACTCTGAACCCTATAACTCCCCAAACAACGGTGGAAGGTAGAAACGGTAGACTGTGTCGTATTCCCAAATTGAAGGCGAGACAGGGAACATCCTTAACCCTGAAAGAAAATAGTTTTGTAGTGAGAGGACCAAAACTGTTTAATCAGTTGCTCAAAGACCTAAGAAACACGAAGGGAGTTGCAGTGGACATCTTCAAAAGAAGACTAGACGCCTGGCTCAGAACAATCCCCGATGAGCCGGGCGTACTTCACCAGGCGAACTCGAGAGGAGGGGCGACAAGCTTGACCTTGCGAAATGAGGAATCATCGCGCGAAACCTTTGTAAGGTTGTAAGGTAAGGTGTGTGTGTATATATATAGTGTATATGAATTATGATATAGTATAACAAAATGAGGTGCACTGATTGGTTAGCAAGCTGGTTAATTTGGTTTGTTTAAGCTAAATTATATGACATTTACGGAAATCCGCCTCTGTTTATTTTGGTAACTGTTAGGTGAAGAATAAAGTTGATCCTACTGAGGTGATATACTAGTCACCCTAAAGGTGGCGGTTATTCTGTATTGCTTAATAATTATAATCAGTCAGAGGGCCAGAAACTAACAAAGTGCTCAAGAGAAAAAGATTTGTTACAGAATTAAGTGTAGATGCAAAGAACAACTAAAACTTTTTAATTAGTTGCCAAAAGAAATAAGAAACGTTACTGCATGGTATCAATGTGGACACCTCCAACAGGAAAAGAGTCACTTCATTCAGGACAGTCACGCATGAATCGAGTGTGCCTATAGCTTTTAATAACGGAGAACTCGAGTAAACAATTCTATCTTCTACTAAGCCTGTGGAAAATAGTTTCTACAAGTGACATTGTGAAATTCCTTCTTTAATTTTCAAAGTATGAATCGTATAATCAGACCATATCTGGTCATCACAATTTGCAATTCTATGACAAATTTATTCGTTATGGATTCATAGGAAAGGTTTACATGATCCTCGTTGGTTAGCTGATTATAACTCTTGGTTTTGTGGCAGTCTTCACACTGAATGATGAAGTCAAATTATTTGCACACAGGTACCAATTGTTGTTTTGGGTGGCCTTCGCCACAACCATAGTGTGTATTATTGCATTCTCATGCTGTGGAAATCTAAGAAGGAATTACCCACTGTCAGTTGTTAAAATTATTATTGCCCACAAAGCCAACTCTAGGTAAACCCATGAACCTGACTGATGAGGGATCTCCGCACGAAACCACATGCTACCCTACTAATATTAACAATAATGGTTTCTTTTTACGTCCATGCATTCGGAAATTTTCAATTTTCTATCAATTTTTATTGCAATACAATTTCAATTTCTGTTTTGCATATAAAAGAGGAATGTCTGAAATGCAAACCATCGTTACCATCGACAGAAACAAGGAAGTGATTATGAATTTGACAACTCATTGGATTATTACACAAAGTATTTATGTTTCCAGTGGTGATGAACCGCGGACGGAAGCCTCGCTAGTACGTTGACCAATTTATGTACTTGGCAACGATGCTGCAAGCTGCTCGTACCCTGAATGTGGAATAAAAAACAGTGGGTTTTTTTCTGTCTATTAATTAACCTAACATGTGTCAAAAAATTGATTATATATATATATATATATATATATATATATATATATATATATGTGTGTGTGTGTGTGTGTGTGTGTGTAAACTGCAACACTGCGCCAGTGTCTAGATTGCTTCTCACTTCATACCACACATTCTCGTTGGATTTACGGTCTTTGAAAGTGAGAAATTTTGAAATAAAAATTGCAGATGTTTTTAGGAAAAACCCAAAGTGAGAATAGATCAAAGTGAGCCGCCGTCTAATGGGATTGACTACCCGTAGAGTGTATAAGTCAAACCTTCTTGCTGGCTTGGAAGTGGATAGTCGGCTATAACTGTTGCCGTATAAGTTTTCCAAGCCGCTACTCCTTTCGTCTGTCCCCGAGACGTAAACGAAAAAGATATACAGGCTGTCCATAAATTATCTTTACAAATTCAATTGAATTCCACTTGAATTTGTAAAGATAATTTATGGACATTCTGTACAAATGCACAACTTCTCTGTCTCTATTAATTAGTCTACATTCAGGGCCAATCACAACGCTTCTTCGTTTTGGCAATCATTCGTTTACATACAGAGTGAAGCATGGCAGCAAGTTCATTTCTTTCTACTGAGAATTGATATACTTGATGCGGGGATCAGGTATATGGTAGGTATAGAAAAACAAACTCAGAACATAATGACTGTGGATTAACTTCGTACAATTTAACTTAGACTAATCTTTGACTGCGACCCAAGTGGTAATTCCTAGAACTAGAATAAAAATTAAACTACCTAACACTAGAAGGACACTGTGGGCCTGCACACATAAAGACTAGTGTTGGGTTTACATAACCCCAAAATGAAAATTCAACACTTCAACAAGTTATTGTTAGCAAACAATAATAAAAATTCATTTGTCTATAATAAAAGACATCATTTCCAGGAAAACAAATAGGCTTTTATCGTAATAGGCCACGCTGGTTTTCTTATGGTTAAGTAAAGTTTTATTTTGAAAGTCCCAGTTTTGAATTTCTCAGATCTGGACTGACTATAATAATATAATTTTATGTGGTACAATTACGATAATCATCACGAGAGCGCTTATGAATCTTAATAATTGTAATTTGATGATGTTAAAAAATATTGAAATCTGTTTCATCTTTTGTTGGCAAAAATTAACAAAAATTAGAATGAAAAACAAATGAAGTGCAGTATTCTGACAACACATTATACAAATTAGAATTAAAATGATAAATATAATTTGAATTTCAAGAAGAGGAAATATTCATTTGGTGCTTGAGAGAATATAAATTTTTTTAACCCATTCGACACTATAATGATGTACCAGGCAGACTATATTTAGTTACGCCACAATGAAAGTGTTAAGTAATATGCACAAAATCACAGACGAATATATATAATATATATAATAATATATATTATATATACTGTATATATAGAGAGAGAGAGAGAGAGAGAGAGAGAGAGAGAGAGAGAGAGAGAGGATAATGATGATGGCTTCGCATGCTTTTTCGTATGTAATGAAAAAAATGGTATAATAGAAATTTAAGTTATCTGACCCAAGAGTGCCTTGAACCCGCGATCGCTGGTCTGCAAGCCCTATAACCTCTAGCCACTCCTCCATCCCGAAGAGTTTTCTGGGTCAAACGCCTTAATAAATATTCCATTTCCTATAATATATGTCTAGATGCAAGGCGCAGAATTCCGATGAGGTGAAAAGTACATTTGTAATTTTTAGCTTATTGTTACCAAACATCGAATAATATTCTTCCGTATTCTTTCTTTTAATAAATACACATTTTCTCTTCTTCACTACTTTCGCATTCGAGCTATTTCTGCCTTCTCACCCTAATCCATTAGGAAACGAGATTTTGCTAACGGAAGTTAAATATGCTGGGAATTAAAATTGAACGGAGAGCATTCACTGCTAAAACCAAAGGATTAAAAGGTGAATATTAGCTATAGTGTGTCAATACACCATTTCCTTGCTTCGAAAAGCCGCCGAACTAGCTATAGGATAGACAGTATAACGGCCCTTTTTATTATAGTAATAATCGGTAAGAAGGACGAGAAACCGGCACAGCGCTCAGGCCGGACCAATGGGCTAATTCCTAAATTATTATTAACCCACACCATCTGGAGTCAAACCCCCGACCTCAGTGCCTTCACATTTTTATAGATAACCCAGGTTTTAAAATTGATATATCTCCTTTGCTAAGAATTTCCTCTGGCTAAGAAAAGTCAGATTAGGTTAGAAGAGCATGGTTAACTTGGGTGAAATCCATCAATACAAAGTCATTTTTAATAAGATAATAAGGAGTGTTTCAAAAACTTTACATATTTTACACAGGATCAACAAGCGAACCAACTATGGTTAAAAGGATTTGATTTGTCCCCCATCGGCCTTAGCCACTATGTCAAGCCTTGTCCTCATCGATTTCAGTAAATGTTGCAAAACGTTTTGAGGTGGGGTGTTATAAACGACGGCCATCCAGAATTTTCCGGGTATTTTGACTCAAAATTGCCACTGAATTCTTCGTTAAGCCATTTTGACATAAACCATTTTGAGACATCCCAAGTGTCCATTATCATCTCTTCAGTAATTGGATTTTTCAGCCCACTGATATTAACAAGTTTGCTTCTTAGTTAACGTTTGATATCTTTCAATAGTTCACCAAACAAATGTGACGCGAGTCTAAGCGCTGCACAAGCCACTTGCGTTTGCTCTGGTTTCAGTTCCACTACAAGAAAGAAAAACACGGATTGCAATGAAACTGTGCTGAAAAGTTTGTCACTTGTGCGCATCGATACTACAGAAATGGAGTTCCTCCGCTCTGAGACGATTTGAGCGTGCTCACTGCAAAAACAATCTGACTTTTAGGGGTCCATTTTCAATGTGCAAAAAATGGAAATTTTTTAAAAGCTTCTTACAGTACAGTCATTCAGTATTTTTTCACTCTCAGAGTAGATATTCATAGCGTTGGGAAAGATTAGAAACTCAAAGAAGATGCTGCGAGTGAAGTAGAATATTTGGAAAGTAGCGGGAAATCGTAAATTGTAAAAACGAAACGAAAATACTTTGAAATGTTCCTTTACAGAAAAAAAAAATGAGAACTCCAGAAAGAAAACGGGAATTTTCTCTAAAATTCGAAGGACAAAACTGTTAATGTTATGTCGTCAGGCAAAAGATTTCATTTTTCTTTTTGAAATTCAGGTTCTTACGAGAAGAGGGTGAGAGTAAAAAACATAAGCCTAACTTTCTCCTCCATCAAAAACTACTATAATCCGTTGGAATGTAGCATTTTGTATCAGTAAATAAGGTTTGCTCAACTAAAGCGCTTGTCAAACATGGTGTGCCACAGGGCTCAGTTCTGGTTCCCCTGTTATTTTTATTATATATAAATGACCTTCCACGTTCATCTGATATACTGAACTTCATAATGTTTGCAGATGATACAAGTGTCTCTTTTTCTTGCAAAGATGTTAATACAGCTAAGAATATATTTCATTCAGAATTCATCATTGTAATGAAATGGTTGACCACCAATAAACTCTTCCTAAATACCAGTAAAACAAATTTCATGATTTTTACTAATAAAAGAAATGTATATCTTGATGAACTTAATGTTAATGAAATCGCCATAAAGGAGTGTACTGTAACAAAATTTCTTGGTGTAATGCTAGATAAGAATTTGCAATGGAGTGATCACATAAATTGTATCGCGAAAAAGATTTCAAGGAGCATTGCTATAATGTTTAAACTTAGAAATGTAGTCCCCAAGTTTTATTGACTCTTTATCATACTCTTGTTCTTCCTTATATAACATACTGCACCCTTGTTGGGGAAACTCCGCTAACAACGCATTAAATGGTATCTTTGTCATCCAAAAATGAGCAATAAGGTTATCTGATGCTGATTTCCTTGATCACTCTAGTGCATTATTTAAAGAGCTAAACCTACTGAAGCTCAACGATATAACCAAACTGGCACATTTTATTTTTATTTATAAGTGTAAGAACAAAATCATTAATTTGCAATGGGTAAATAGATATTTTGTAACTCATCAAGAAATTCACTCGTATCAGACCAGAAATAGATCAAAGCTTGTTATACCTCAATTTAGATTGTCTTCATCTCAAAAACTACCCATTTTCGTTGGATTGAAACTATGGAATGACTTACATGCCGATATAAAAAAAATTGTGAATGCAAATTTGTTTAAAACCAAGTTGAAATCCCGATTAATAATGGCATACTAACGAAAATCTAGGATTAATGTCCACTAATATTGTTTAATATTGTCCATTAATATTGTTTAATATTGTAATACATGTTTTAACTATTAATAATACTTATTTACTTATTTATTATTATTAATTAGTAACAACTAGCTGCTTATTTTTAATAAGAGCCCAGTAAAGCCTAAAGCTTAAGGGTCAAATTAAATTAAATAAATAGTCGAGCTTCACAATTATTCATGCATTGTAAATTGAAAGAATGTATTTATTTCATTATTATTAATAAAGGTTATTCTATTCTATGAAGTTAATTTGCGAGGCAGTCCAGAATACCAAATATCAGTCTCACACACACATGTTTACATATATACCTTGGTCCCTTGGTTTTGCTTCTACTCGAATTGCTCATTCTGACGAAGCTCAAGCTTGTTACTCCACTTTAGACTTACAGCTTAACTTGGAATCCGAACCACAACCCAACACGGGTGATAAGAAATTACAAAGTCCTCACCCGGACTCGAACTCACGACCTCCCGATCAGCAGTCCAGCGTCTTAACCACAAGGCTACAGAGAGTACCCACTGGATCGAAGTAGATATTTCAACAACCTTGGGACAACGCTTGCTTTCATGTCCAGAGGTATTTTCCTTACTAACCCCTCTGCACTCTGGGAAAAATGGCTATATTTCATTAAAATCTTTGGTGCTTGGTTGGGGATGCATGCTTTTATTATTATTATTTTTATTATATATATATACAGAGAGAGAGAGAGAGAGAGAGAGAGAGAGAGAGAGATTTTTGTTTCTCTCTCTCTCTCTTTTACTTTATCTCTCTCACTCCATCTCTCCGTACGTCTAACTTCAAACTCTTGAGCAAAGGATAAACATAAAAGAGATAAGCCTAATTGGCAGATTTCCGCATCAGGCGAAAACACACAAATTATATTTCGTTATAAACTGAAAAATAGCCACGTTAATCAGAAGCTTTCAGCAAAGTCTTTACTTCAGTCACGACATCGCATATAGTATATATATATATATATATATATATATATATATATATATATATGTTAAATGTATATTGAAGAATTGTTTTGTTTCGCAGTAACTATTTATGATAAAGATTTAAGAAAAAATAAGCTAAGAAGAGAGGTTTCGAAGGAGGCTGTAATTAAGTTCCAAACATCTTAATCCTACGGTTTGTTACCTGCTTTTTTGTAGGTTTGAATTATGTGTGAGATGTAAAAGATACTTATGCGTGTGTGTAATATTTAAGGAGTGTATTTATTCGTGAATTGACGTTGGGAATTTTAAGTAAGGTATGGGCCTTTGCTGACATGTGGGAGATTCATTATTTACGCATTATTATTCCTTTATATACACGCCCTCACACGCGCACCGCACACAAATAAACAATTGTGTGCACGTCCCCCGTACGTATACTTTATTAACTTGGATCTTTTTTTAAGGGGGGAGGTCATTAAATGGAAATTCTGAATGTTTATTATTTTATTACTAATGAAATTGGTATTTCTATCAAGGGATATTTCGGGTTCAGGTTCTTGTTTTTGTTCATCTGGACTTTTCTTCAAACGAGTTCGTCAAACTAGTTAGGTGAAGTCATGGTAGAAAAGTACAATGTATTAATTCAGTGTAATATTTGTTTGTACTTCACTGTACTCTGTAGTTAATATCTTTGTAGCGACAGCGTGTCTTGGTGGAAGCTGGATAGAGATAATTGTCACTACGCACTCAAATGATGCAGTGACCCGAAGAAGTTCGCGTTCCACGTAAAGCCGAAAGTCGCCTCTTTCATATTACTCTGCCTGTTGGATAAATCAATAGATAGGCGAATAGATAGATAAATTCAGTTTAAACAGATAACCATTATAACCAAACTTAATTTGAAGTGGGTTAATTTCATTTGATTTAGTAATCTTTCTCCTTTTGAGAATAATTTTTAAGTAAATTTTTAAATAAATATATAAATATTCTTCAAAAAAAGAAAAAAAAAAGAAATGTTGATGAAATATTTAAAATAAAAACAATTTATTTTCATTTAAAAGACAACAAATTTTAAGGAATTTTCAAAATATGCGTCTCGTGTGACTGTCATGACATCATTTTGAATATATATATATATATATATATATATATATATATATATATATTATATAAATTAAATTAAAATTACTAGTAATTGTGTAAAAATTAAAATGTAATCTTTTTTATGGCCTAATTTATCCCAGACGCAAAAATAGTTTTATATGAAAAAGTTAATTAATAAATAAATTGCAAACACACACACACACACACACACACACACACACACACACGTTTTAATACTTGTATCTACCCGATACAGCCATTATACGAAATGTTATACAAACCCAGTTTCAAATAATACATTTGTATTCTCTTTCAAAACTACACTTTGTTCATTATGTTTTCTCATGCTAATAAATTGCCAGATGAGAAGGATCAGCTGAGAAAGAACTTTCGTGAGTGTAAATTTATAAAAAAAACTAACGCGAAATTTATGGGGCTATACATAGAAAGAGAAGAGAGAGAGAGAGAGAGAGAGAGAGAGAGAGATATCTTTGGATTGTAATGTAACAGATATCGTGACAGTAAATCAAAATACCAGTAAAATAATATTTTTCGGGAATTATAGAGTCGCGCGGAACATTGTCACTGCTGCGGTTGTTTGATGATAAACTGCTAGGAGAAGTATTTTATTTATTTAGCGTTTCATCAATTTCTTATATATATATATATATATATATATACACACACACGTTTCACCAACTATATGTCCTTTTTCATCAATTATACGTCCGTTTCCTGTAGCCATAGTTTATTAGAATGAGTACAAAATTATTAAACAAACGTTCATACAGGAACCCATTTTTAGTTTAGATTCATTTTAAATTATTCATTTTCCAATTTGGCGCAAAAACTTTCAAAAAGCCTCACATTTTGGGCGCGTTTTTGTTGC